>OX578140.1:136653859-136748859 GCA_951213105.1 Amaurobius ferox
AGACTGATATATATATATATATATATATATATATATATATATATATATATATATATATATATATATATATATATATATATATATATATATATATATATATATATATATATATGTATTTGAAATATAATAATAAGAATTATGTAAAGAATTATGTAAAAAATAAATAAGAGTTATGTAAAATATATATATATATATATATATATATATATATATATATATATATATATATATATATATTTATATATATATATATATATATATATATATATATATATATATATATATATATATATATATATATATATATATTAAAAATTGGGTTTACATTTGAAGCCTAAATTTCTTCAAAACTACAGTGAACAACCCTGCAAATATCTATTGAATAAACTTGTCTCACTTCTTGGACATATTCGAATGTTCTTGCAATGTCCTGATTTTGCCATCATTGTAATTCAACCATGTTTAGAACAAAACAAGTTGAAGGTTTAAAGATAATTTAATGTTCTCCAACATAAAATGAGAAATCATAATAAAGCAAATAACGTTTCCCAGTGGGACAACCTTATTGGTATGAACTACCTTATTAGAACTTATCAAACAAAACTAATTTAATTCTTCAAGTTGCTATTTTAAATATTGAGGTGTTTGGATATACCGAAAGGCATTTCATAAAAATTAATATTGAGACTAATATGGGTATGTAATTTATTTATGACATTAAAACTGAGCGTTACCGTTGGAAATTTTAAAATTTGATTCTTTTTACACGTATAAAATATTTAGTTGATTGAGTTACGTACCGAGTAGTTACTTATTACTCTTAATTTATTTATATTTTTACCACCTTATTGAAAAGTTATAAACCTGCAATAGTTCTGAGACATGATCAATGGTATGTTCTGAGACATGATCAATGTATATATATGCTGATTAATGTATATATATATGTTCTGAGTATGATCAATGTATATATATGTTCTGAGACATGATCAATGGTATGTTCTGAGACATGATCAATGGTAAATATATTGCATAAGTGCATCGTTGATTCGCCCGATCATAGGATGCTGTGACTTAACGAAAACGCAGGCAGGTTAAGACTACCAATTCACTGTTACTGAAATGAGATCAATATAACCGAATATGCATTTTTGGACATCTAAGTGTATTGGAAGGAGTTAAGAAACAATTCTCATCACTGCAAATATTTCCGTATTAAAACGTAGTTTTCACGTTGTTTGAAAAATAATTGAGAACAAACAAACATGGCGAATTGTTAAAATATAAAAAATCATTATATCCTTGGCAGCAGGGAAGAGAAGTAAGGAAAGTATCTTTTTGATGTCATGGGAGCGTAGATCACCCGAAACTCATTAGGAAACCGATCAGGATTCCGAGGCCATCTCACGTTGCAGTGTGGTGTTACAGTGTGGTTCTTCCATCTCGCTAGCAAATAAAGCTATACGCAACTTATCAGGCTACGAACTCAAGTTATTTAAATATATGTAAATTTTTGGCAGATCCAGTATCATAAAGGCCCAGAACAGCATAGCCAAATTAACGCTCTTGGATAGCTCCCATTCAGAGTGTTTTAGCAGATAAGAACGCATTCGCTAGTGGTGTTGCATGCACGTTTCTTATTCAATAGGGTGCTATCATAGTCTGATAAGTTTCGTCATGGCTCGTAAATTTTTTGGCGCCATGGCGCAGCTCCATTGAACCCAGGATACATGACGTAGCTGCAATAGCTCCCAACCTTATAATCACGACACGTAGCCGATGTTCTCTGCCTTTTTAAGTTGCAGGTTGCACTACAAGAATCTTAATGACGTATGGTAAATAAACCATCAGTGTTGATCTACTATTTACCAGCCTACTGCCCTAAACGCATTTATTTTCCTAGTTTCGGCTTTATACATGCAGTATTTCCTTTAAATATGTTGGTTTTCTTTTAGTACCTGTTCATTCATTATGCTTCGTCCCGAAGGAGGTTCAGATTTACTGGGAAGTCACAAGACAGAAACGTAAAACGTGAGGTAACAATATGTGTTGCTATAAAAATACATTATTTTTCTTCCATACTGTCACCCACCTAATATGCCCAATGTTTTACCAATATTATGACGCATATACTATTAAAATGCAGATTAAATTCATATGTTTTTCACTAATATGAGTTTATTAATCTTGCATATTAAAGAACGATGTGTGTGTGTGTGCAGTTGGAAGCAGCTTGTTTGTATGATGTTTAGTCTCCAGAGTGCTTCGCTCCCTGATCTCTTCGCTTCGCCAATCCCCGTAACTCATTTTGCAATTCTAACAGTTTCGCCCCCTTCCCGCTGACGCTCACAGAGATCATTTCTCGAGCAAGTTCATGACAAACTAAAGTCAAAAGGAAAACCGCTTTATTTCATAGTGCCTCCCCACTGTTTCTCTACAAATTTAATATTTTTGTATGGTATTGTTTTGCGGTACGAGACAAAGAATATCGATGGACAAGTCAATATCAAAGAAAATTTCTCACTTCAAAAGTGTATAAAATGTAGAATAACTCGTGAACTACATCGAAATCTACAAATAAGACTCCGTTCTGCAAAAGTTTGCCTATGTATTTACATATATCTGCAATATTCTGTCTGTCTTGCTGTTGTTAATCTGGCCAGGGCGCAAACTTGCAGCTCAAGTATTTTGCCTTTGACATTAAATATTTCGTGAACTGAAGTTCAAATTGGAAAGCAGTGTATATCAGCGTATTTCTGAAACATTTCTCTACAAGTGTACCAAATTTTATATATTTGTATGTTATAATGTTTGCGATACGAAGCAGAGAACCTCGAGAAAGAAGAAATTTGACGAACGGCGGCGCATCTGCTACTTTTATTTTGATACTATCAGTATACCCGTTCCTTGTACGGAATGTATAATAAAAAGGAAATGAAAATTCACAATTATGTGCAAATTATGATATTATTCTAAATGATATTGCTACTCAAAACATTATATTAAGTATTTAATGCAGTTCTAAAATGCGTAAGAACATTTGCTCTGGCCCTACAAAATTATCTTCACATGCAGATCTGAAGAATCCATCCTGGTCCCATTTGTAACCAAAAAGGTATTAGAAGATGTATCAGGAAATTATGTTTCCAAAATAACGCAAATGGCGTAAGAAATTGAAAATACAGCATTGGCAGTATACCCGTACTAGCTTTATTTTGATTCAACATTCGGCTAAACACAATGTATGAGTTAAACAGGATATATGAGTTTGAAAAGTTTACCAAAATAAAATAGTTGTTTTAAGAAATTAAAAATTTCAATACTTGTACCGTAATATTTAAACCCAAGGGTCTCAATTGTGGTAATCCAGTTAAAAATGCAATTCCGATCAAATTTATATATATATATATATATATATTATTATTATTATTTAAATCGAAAAAGATTTTATAAAAGTGTGTGTTGTATATCGTTTGTTGAATTTATTCCTGTAGCTAAGCAAAATATATATATAACTAAATTTTATCTCTATGGGAGGCTCATTTTTATTAATATATCGATAACCCTTGGTCTTAGAAATTCAAAACATGAACTATATTTTAAGCGTGGCTATTTTACTTCTACCCCGAAAATTTCATCCAATTCGGTGCAGCCGTTTTCCCGTGAAGATGAGACAAAACAACACTGAAACGGATTTACAATTTTATTTATATAAAAAGAGATATTTTATATTTAATGCCAATTTTTAATGAATTTGGCCTATATTCAGATAAATTAATTCCTAAATATACTATCACAGGCCTAACATCACACGACCTAATACATTATCACAGAGTTCCCATCTTGATACCATTGGACAGACCAAAATATCATCTTTTAAACAAACTTTGAACAAAAAGCATACGATTAATGAACATTTTCGTAAATTTTAAAGCAACATGCATTTTTTCGCGCGTTTTTTACCTACCCAATATTTGTTATAAAGTATACAAAATTGCAATCCAACGTTTATACTTTAACGCCACTTCTTTAAAATATAACAGACTGCTTCTGAATAAAATTTATTTTCCCCAACCCACGCGTTGATTAATTATACTATTTTTAAGTGAGCGAACTCTTGAAATTTTTTAATAATTTTCTTCCCGAGCTGGAACATACCGGAATTTTTCTACTTACTCAAGCCACGTCTACAGGAAGGGGAAACGTGTTGTGCAGCCGCGCATATGCTTCGTGGAAGTGTTCGTCCTGACGTGTGATCGATACTTGGAGTATGATGTTCTCTGTATCTGTATTATTTAATATTAGCTGATAAATATTCATTAGAAATAAAAACATTAAGTTGTTTTCTCAAGGTATGGCCGATATATAAATTGTTCTAATTTTGATGTGATTGTGGAGATTTAGGTTTAAATTGTGCCTGTTAACGTATAACGTAAAGTCTCCGCAAGTGGCGTATTTCGGTTTAGGGATTATGTGTCGAAAGGGTAAAGTATCACGCCCGTTGTGCCGATGTATACGGTTTTCATGCAATTTCCAGTGTTATTTATACGATCAAAATTTATTTATTTCGATCTTTTATACTGCTTCAACTCTTTAACTTCCGGCCAAGGCGCAGTTGTACATCTCCTAGTTAGTTTTAAAACACACTTTATACTCTAAAGCATTCAAAACATTCACAAAAATCAAGAATCATTTTAATATTTTTCCATAAATACATTTTCTAAGATCTATAATTACTTACCGCACTGCACAACACTTACAAGACACTCTAAGTATATACCACAAATATATGCGTAGGTGGTTTAAAAGTAAGGTAATTAGAGCTCTTACGGGTGCACAAATTCGGCGTGCAAATGATTGGTTTCCAAAGGAATGTACTGGAACACCCACCGTCTAGCCCGGATCTCGCACCAAGCGATTTTCATCTCCGTTGAAGAAGCACCGTGCACGTCGCCATTTCACAACCGATGTCGAAGTTCAGGAAGCCGTCGTTGGGTGGCTCTTCGACCTGTACCCAGATTTCTTCTATGCCCGTTTCGATAGATTGGTTTACCGATGGAACAAATGCTTCGACAAGCATGGTGACAATGTGGAAAAATAATATGTACCAGTGCCTTGCTAACTTTGTACTATAAACTCCCGATTATCCGCGGAATAGGGTGGCGCGATGACCACGGATAAGCGAATTTCGTGGATAATCCGCAAAATAGCTGGAAAAGGACAAAAATCCACACACAAATGCATTTAAACCATTTTTAAGAATCATAATATAGTAGCACATACTGACACACATAGAGTTGTGACTTCATAAACGGTATCCTTAAGTTTTTACAAAAAAGTCGGTTAATTGTTTTTGTTTTTTCGTTTCGATGCTCCTCTTCTTTATTTGCGATTGAAGTTTTTTAACAGCATCTTGTCGCAAAGTGATGAATCGTCCTGCTCCTCTATGTATTTAATGATTCCATCAATGTGAGTTATCGCTTCATCATGGCTCATTTTCTTCTGCATCCCTTCTCCCTCATCTTCTTCATCGTTCTCAGCCGAAACCACACCTTTTTCTCAGGCTATGATTTCTTCATCGGTAAGATGTTCGAAGCCTGGATCGTTTGCGTCACAATTGATCCACTCAATGATGTTATCTTCATCCACGTTACTTCCTCCAGGATCATATTTTGCTAAATTTGCCAAATCAGATGCAGTAACTTCCTCGTCTTCTTCTTCCTGTGGAGACTATAACGTTTTTTCCACATTTGGCAAAATTTTTTTCCAGGACTTTACTAAAGTCGTTATTTCGACCGTATTCCAAGCAGTGTTGATGTCATAAATACCGTCAAGAATCGTGTAGTCTTTCCAGAAGCCCTGGAGATCGCCCCCCTCTTCAATCCGTTTTTTTGAACAAGTTGGTTCGATACCTTTTCTTCATAGAAGCTATAACTCCCTGGTCCATGGGCTGGATAAGTGCCTTGACGTTAGGTGGCAAAAACTTGACGAAAAAATTTCCATCTTCTGATTTCAGAACACTTTCTCCTGGGTGAGCCGAGGCGTTGTCAAGCAACAATATGGCTTTTTCGGGTAGGTTTTTAGACTTGAGATGCTCTCTCACTTGGGGAATGAATTTTTTTTCGAACCATTTCTTGAATCATCCAGGCTTTTTTTTGGTTAAAGTAATGAACTGGAAGGTTTTCAGCTCTTGTACCTTTAAAGGATCTAGGTTTTTTTACTTTCCCAATCACTACGAGTCTTAGTTTGTGTGTTCCCGTGACATTGCTGCAAGACATTATCGTCAATCGTTCCTTACTGGTTTTATGTCCTGATGCTCTCTTTCAAACGCCAGTATTCGCGTCGGCAAACATTTTCAATACAATCCAGATTCGTCAGCGTTGTATACTTGTTCATATGAAAGTCCTTCTGATTTTAAAAATTCCCGAAAATCCTTTTTAAAGTCCTCTGTTGCCTGATTATCGCAACTTAATTTGTCACCGTGAAGTCCGATTTCTCTAATCCCATGGCGTTGTTTGAATCTAGTTAACCAGCCTGATGACGGATCAAAAGTCCCTTCCATTCCAAGCTTTTCGAAAAATTGCTTAGCTTTTGCAGCAAAAATCGGTCCTGAAATGGGTGTATCCTCACTTCTTACTTGACTCACCCATTTTAATAATGCCGCGACCAATTCTTCATAGGTGCTGGTTTTCATGGTTTTCCTTTTCTTCATGGACGATGAGTTGTCCGATGCGGAAGCAAATTGCATTAGTTTATCTTTTTGCTTCATAATGTCTCTAACTGTAGACTCTCCAATGCCATACTTCAAGCTCATTTGTTTTTTCGATGAACCATTTTCAATTTTTTTTATCAACTGTAACTTATCTTGGATGGATAAGACAAGTTTTTTCTCTTTTCGCTCATCGCTAAAATTACAAGTTTAAACAGACGCGAGCAGATCGTGCACGCAGATTGACTACAACGTACTAAAGTGATGTGGTGCCAATTCTGACTTGAAATGGCAAGCGTAAAGGAATGGGGAGTTATGGAAAATGACCTCGGCCAATTCGCCACGACCTTCAATCTGGTCCGAAACCTGACAAACGGCATATTTGTCCATTGTACAGGTTTCAGTGACCTTGGGGGGAGGGGTAGAAAGGAATAGGAACAATCCGATTGTTGCTCTAAAAATAGATTTTGCATTTGTTGATCATGAAAGGCGTGTTGCGTGTTTATTTCTCTACATTCCGTAGATGATCCTCGCAAAAAAGAAAAAAAATCGCGGAAGACCGCGCGGATAATTCGCAAAGCGAATAATCCGCAAAGCAGATCATCCGCCGCCCGCGGATAATCGGGAGTTTACTGTATATCTCTTTGATTTCGTGAATAAACCTTTTTTCTCACAGAACTTGTTACGTTACTTTTTGAACCATCCTCGTAAATGTATTATACTCGATAAATATTATTTTAAATTCAGTTCTTTCATTTCGCTTTTTCATGAAATAATTCATTATGGAAGCACACAATGAAAAATAAAATATTACAACATCCATCTCACAAAATGTGAAGTAAAGCAAATATTGAAGAAAATATAAAATATTATAACTTTCATAAAAAAAAATATTATAACTTTTATCTTACACAATGTGAAGAAAATCAAATATTGAAGAAAAATATCAATAGTTGCGTAATACACAAAAGGCTTAAATAGCGATGTGAAATATTCTCTTAAGCGTCTCTCAGGAATTGTAAAAATAAAAAGCGTTAGAAAACAAGTAATTAGTACAAAAGTGTGAATTTTAAATTAGTATATTTTGTTAAAGCTTTTCTATGCATTGACTTGGTGCATATTTATTCCCCAAATTATCAATTTGTTTCTTTACTGCACCAAGTGATAAGAGAAGCAGTTTAAAATTTTAATCCTGCCATGGTGTTTGCATTTGATATCCATTTTAGAAAAATGCCCATCGTATAAAATATTAATTTAAATGCTTTGTCTGTGATGAATACATTATTTAAACTCTAATAAAGCACTATTGCTTATCATTTCTGCATTTTCATTTGACACTCATATATTTTTAAACTATCATTGAATGAGGTTGTGTTTGATATAGTTAAATTATAAAGCAGTTTTATAATTTTTCCCCAAATGCTGTTCATGTGTTAATATTTTATTTTGAATAAGATTTAAAATTCCAACGGATGAAATAATTTAACTGCATTTTTGATCTTTATGATCTAACTTCAAAATTTTTCTTCTATTATCTTCATATATCTTTAGAAGTATAGTTTTGGTGAGTGAATTTTACACATAAAAGAAATATATTTTAAACATATTTATATAGAAAATATGCCTGTTAATAAGTAAATGATAATTCCATAAAAGTTCAAGTTAAATGGTACTAATATTTCATATAATTATTGTCATTTACAAATTATTTTCCAAAACTAATCATGTTTCGGATATTAAACAATTATATAAAGGGACAGAATGTAGACGAATGCAAAATCCATTTTTGAGAGTTATAGACCATTTTATTCAAAAGCTCATGATTTAGGTGTTATGTACTTTTACGAACTAACATTTTACGGACCACGTTTTATGAATTATATTTTACGTATTACCATTTTGTATGTATATTTTATTTTACTATCTGTTTATAATGGCTATGCTTTACATATCTATCTGATCAATATTGCAATTATTTTAAATAAGGTTTACCGTATAGCTGTTGTAATGAGGATACTTGAACATACTGGATCACACGTTTTGAGTGTTCGTTTGTCCCTTTGAATTCAAATTTCCATGCAATTTTTTTTCTTTATAAAATTCATATTGACATTATGAGCCGATTAACTTATGTTAATTTTATAAATTTTCTTAATTTTATTCATTACGTGACAGTGGAAATGAGACACCAAGAAGGAGTGGACAGAAAAATATGTAAATTTCAGGGTAGACGCAGCTCACCGAGTTATGTAAATGATGCGAAATGAGCAGCTGTTCCCCGTACATTGAGTGATATATAAGGGAACGAACCTGCAGAATCGGCAATAGTCGCGCCGCTCTATCTGCCAGGGAAATCGTTTTGCAATTGTTTTTCTGTCTCAGAGGAAACGTGTAGTAGCAGAAAATGCCAGGCCGCCGTCAAGCGAGGCAGTTCCAGCAGACAGTCGATTTCACGAGGGGTGTGGTGATCTGACTCAGAAGGGAAGGTTGGCCCATATGTCAGATCTCAGTGAACATTAGAATTCAGCGGACATTAATTTACATTAAAATGGGTGATTTAAAAGATTAATATTGCTGTAAATGAACCTTGAAATAAAATATTTATAAAAACTCAAATTTACTCTGAGAGCAAAGATGAATGGATTCCATTTAGTTAGTCAGTGATGTTTCATTGCTTAATAAGAGATTTTATTTAAATAATTTATTAATATACATTCACTTACAGTTAAATTATGCTGAAACTAAAATTATTACTGAAAACTATATTTTTCTTTGAATATCATAAGATAATCATAAAAAATAAACTCAGAATTTAACTTTCAATATGATTATTTATTTATTTATTTACTTTATTTTATTTTATTTCTTTTATTTTTGTTGTTGTTGCAAATTGTAAAATGATTTAAAATTAAGCTAAATTACTAGTTGAGTGTCAATCATTAATCCATGCACTACAATTTGTAGAAGTTCAGATTTTCTAATATAGTACATATTATATTCCTTTTTCTACTACCACACATTAACAAATTGTAAACAATTTTGGTTAATTATAGAGTTTGAAATACCTTAGGGGCATTGCAAATATAATAAAGCTGTATAATAGAACTTATTAGCATTACTATTTCAATTATAATTCCATTGAATTGAAAATGTAAGAAAGATTAAATTGGCTTTGCATTATTAAAATAACATTAACTAATATAATGAAATATGCAATGGTAACCTGAAATTGTAAGTTAGTTTCTTCACTTTTTTCCAAGTAATTTTAACAATTTTCAAAGCATAATAGCAATTTATTCGCTACATTAAAAAAATGTGCACAACCTAAACTCAAATGCACATTCTTTTAAAATTTCAGCATGTCATAAAAAATAATAAAAAATATACAATCAATATTAAGACACTAAATATTTTACATGCATTTACTTGTCAAACGGTTAAAGTATGCTATTTGATGTATGAAATATTACATTTTAGATTATTATTTTATTTTCATAACTTTAGTGTAGCATTTTTATTGCTACGATTTCTTACTATTGGCAATATCTTAAAAAGAGAATGAAATTTTTTATCTATATAAATAAAATTGAAAATACATCTGTGTGTTAATCTATCGCATCATCAAGGTAGAACAGCTGCATCGAATATCATGAAAATTTTGTGGGTCGCCTTGAAATAGCCCTAATTAAAATTTAGTCTATGTTTCGAGTTTCTAGGACCAAGGATTGTCGAGATATGAATAAAAATCCCACAATTAAACCTTCCATAGAAATAGCATTATGCAGATGATTTATTTTCCTCAAATTTATTAAGAAAATTATATCATGATGCTTGGGAACGCAATTAAATCAAATGCGTTTATTAGGCTGACGATTGTTATTAAATTTTTCCGATTTAAATAATAAAAATATATTTAATAATAAATTCCGATTTAAAAAATGATATAAAAGAAAATGATATAAATGATCGGAATTTCGTCTTTAACTGGATTACATTAATTACAGCTTTCGGGTTTAAATATTACGGGAATAATTAACATTTTCAATTTAATATCTCATATGTTTTATTTTGGCAAAAACTCGTGTATTTAGACAAATGATTCATATATTGTGTTTAGTTAACTTATATTGCGTTTAGTTGATTAACTTACATATATATATTATATATATATATATATATATATATAATATATATATCATATAAATGTATATTATATATATATATAATGTATATATTAGGTATACATATATATATATATATATATATAGTGTTCTGAGCCAATTGTTGAAACAGAATAATACCAAATGATAATACCATTTTAGCTCTATCATTTTAGTATGTATTGATCCAATTTCATATATATTTTATAATTTGTTTGCAAATGGTATCAGGATGTTTTATTCTTCAGATTTGCATTTTAAGATAATTTCGTATAGAAAAAGCAGAAAGAAGAATTAAATTTAGAATAATTAAGTCAAAGGATAATTAAATTTAGAAGAATTAAGTGAAATGAGAACTATATTTAGAAGAATTAAGTGGAAGGAGAAATAAATTTAGAAGAGCTATCTGAAAAGAATATTAAATGAAATATTTTAATAGAATGTTTGAGTAACAATGTCATTTTGAATACTGCAGGAATTTGCACATATTTTACATCACGAGCAATGTCGGGTATATCTGCTATTAACACTATACATGGAATTGTAAGTTGTGTATCTATCTGTCTGTTTATTATCTCAGCACTGTAGAACTCATCTATTTTCTGTTCATTAGAATTTTTATAAAATTTCAAAAATAAAGACTACAAATATTGAAACTGCACTGCAAATTCTGAATTTTAAGTTTCTTGTATTATATAACCAGTACAAAGAAAGGGAATACTGCTAGTATATTATAAAATAGCACAAAATTAACAACATTATTAAAATAATTTTAAAATATTTGCAGGAAACTGATTAATTAATGACAACAAATTAAGTACACTAAGCAAATGCAATGAATGACACTATCTAACCTGATAAAATATACATTTTAAACATTGAATGATTTTAAATACTTCACAATTATTTAATAAAGCTTAATTTTACAAGTGCCTAGGCAGTTTTCTTAATTAATGTGTAAAAACAATAAAATTTTAAAACTAGCTAAGAAAATTCTAAAAGGTCAGTTGACGTTATAATTAGCAACAAAACAATTTAGAATCCAGTTAGTTTTAATTGAGAAGAAATTTAGACAAGAAGGAATAATATAATTTAAATTATTTGAATGCCATTTATTGATAAATATAAGTAATTTTAAATGACATGATAAAAAGCAAAAAAGGGTAATCACTGACTTCTAAGGAGCATCAACAGTACTCGTATGTATACAATGTAGTAATGTATACATTGTAATAAGTTATGCAAAATCCTTATGAAATCATGGAAATAACAAATTAGACACTCACAAAATATGATATAGGAATATTGTCTACAAAAAATTCGATGACCGTTCTTACATCCACGAAGCCACGTTATTCTTTGTGTGGGCTGCAGGGGGAGAATTTTTCAGAAATGATCATGTGAAATTCGAAGGGCAGATTTGGGCCTACAGAGCACGACTCGGTCTATTTTCGTGGGATTGTGCTCCGGCTTCTACTCACAGAAGTGACGCGTGAGCACGCGTGGACCGACGCATCCGCCGACAAGGGTTGGCGACACCGCTGACCATTTCCGTCGCCGTTTTGTAGCATATGCAGGACACCCTTGATGCTCCCATATCGACTTGGACCATTATTCGCCGATTGGTAGCCGGCGACTTGAACTCATGACGCCCTTTAAGGAAACTGTCATTGACCCAACGGCACAGACGCCGATTGCACAATGACAGTCGTCGTGTACGAGTCTGGCGCCGTAGTGGTGAAAGGTCCTAACCGGCCTCATATATGGAACCCCACCCTGCGCGACAACGCGGCATCATGGTTTGAGGTCCTGCTCTCTTACCAATCGAACACGCTTGGGACCTGATTGGTCGTCGTTTGCGTGAGCTGCCAATACCGCGTTTAGAAGACGAACTCTAGCAAATGGATGACAGGGAATGAGCAGCCATCCCTGAGGAGACCATCCGCACTCTCATTGACTCTGTACCTAGACGTGTTGCTATCTGTACCGCCGCACACTCTGATCCTACAACCTACTAATCAGATGGCGATATTGCGCACTGTATAGGTGTATCATGTTGCAATACCCATCACTTCTTGTTCGCCGCTGTCTCGCTCTGTTTGTCGATTTTCATCACTTTCTGCCCACTCCTTCTTGGTGTCCCATTTTCACTGTCACCTAGTTGTTGTTGAGACTCAGACCGTCCGACCTACCAGAAAGGTGTAAGGTAACTGTTTGGACGGCCGGGAAGAGCCACCCAATTTGGAACCGAACCCAGTTGAGGAGGCATCTAGAGGAACCGTACCCTCCTTCCACTACCACCAACCTCTCGGAAGGACTTACGGACCCACATGTTTAACGTGATCGTACTCCGCGTGAACACGACCACTGTCCCGTAGCGTATATACATACATGAATTTATAATCTTTTGGTTAAAAAATTCTATTATATTTCGTATGCATATAATCAATCGTACTTTGGGAATACTGAAGCTCGAAACATGGATTAAATTTTATGTGGGCTATCCACAGAAATTCATGAAATTCAGTGCAGAAAGACTTCTCTCTTTAATGGGATAAACAAACAAACATACTGGCAGATTATCAATTTTATTAGTACAGATTAGGATATTTAAATTAGTAAAATATAGCGACCTTTTTCTCAGAGGCATTTTAGCTGTTGTTAAGTGTCATTGGAAGATGGCAACAAATTACTGAATTGTAAATCAGAAAATATATATAATTTCTGTTGAAACTAAAAATCAAATATGTCAATCATTTTCTAATGAAAAATTATATGAGACATGACTATTAACATAACTATATTAAAGTTTTTTTGTTGATGATCTTTTCAATATTTCACTAAAAAATTTAGGAGGTTCTGAACATTCGAGTGTGTATAAAAACAATAGGCTTCCAGTATCCATGGATTATAACCTTTGCGTCAAATTTCATTTGAATCGCTTCATTCGTTCGTGAGATATAATATATATAAAAACACACTGACTCTACAGACACACTGACACGCAACACATACACACACTTACACACACAACATCTAAAAAACGTTTGATTCATGTTCAGGGATGCTTCAAACGTGCTCTCCCGTTGAATACTCGAATTCGAATTTTCGACCCGGTCAAAAATTCCTTATACAATATGAATATAAAGAAAGTAATTATACCATTTTTATCAAAACTTATGAGAAATTTCCTGAATTATATTTTATCGAATATTTCCAAACATTCAATATTCAGTACAAAGCTTTTATACATTTTTAAATATCATTCAGTTAATTAAATGATACATACAAATCTGTTATACTTTTTAAGTTCAATGAAACTCAATTTATATTCATAAAAATCGTTCTTCCTGTGCAGTAAAAAACTAAATTAAATTTCAAAATTTGGAAAAATAAATAAACAAGGTTTCAAAGTAAGAAATTTACATTTAAAAATAATTATCAAGAAAGTTTATCCTTAGATAATTTTAGTATTTCCATTAAAATTTTCCAAAAAATGTTAAATTTAAAGATATTAATGCTAAAAACAACCGACAAAAATCTGATCTGGTAAGCACATGACTTTCTTCATATAATGCAATGAATTTATTTCTTTAACGGTGACAAAGGGATAAAAAGATCCAAGGCACAGTATTTAAAACTCTTTATTTGGCGTTTATCCGAATTGCCAACGTGCAAAACCATTTCGTAATAATTAACTTATATTTTACGCAACTCTAAATTAACAATTATCAATATTGATATTATCCTCTATAACCAATATAGTCCAAATATTTAAGCATTTTAATAATAAATTCATCAATTTTTCGTCATTTTCATTAACTTTTGGTGTCATTTTTGTAATTTTGACAATATTTTCGTAAATACGGGGCTAAATATCGCCAAGTTGGCGGTTTCAAGAGCATTTCTTATATAATAAAAGGTATGCTTATCATATAACGGAAATAAAAATGTACAAAATATTGCATCCAATTTGACGTCATTTTTATCAATTTGGCTATAGTTTTATCAATTTATAACATTTTTATTAATTTGGCAACAGGTTCCCCAATTTAGCAACATTTTCAAAAAGTCACTAAGTTGGAGATATGCCACTAAAATTCGTCGCCAGAGTTCCGCCAAGCTTTACAGATGGCGAAATAGGTTATTATGTTATTTTCAAAATATTGAATTTTCTTCAATTAGTTGTTATTTTCACTGATTTAGCGTCATTCTTATCAATTTAGCAGCATTTATTCAATTTGGCGGTTTTTAATTTGGCGACATTTAAAAACTCGCCAAGTTAGCGATATTCCACGAAATTCGTCGCCAAAATTTCGTCGAGCATTGTGGTTGCGGAAATAAGTTATTCTTATAGTAGATAAATGACTAATAACGTCCAAATACAAAACTATTACTCAGAGTATCTTCTCTAGTAGTAGATTCTTATATTCTTTCCAATATATTGAATTTTCATCAATTATTCTTCATTTTTATTGATTTAGCTACATTTTTAAAAATTTTTTAATATTTTTATCAATTTGGCAATATTTTCTTCAATTTGGCAACATTTAAAAACTCGCCAAGTTGGCGATATTTCGACAAATTCGCCACCAAAATTTCGCTAAGCATTATTTTTGGAGAAATAGGTTAGTCTTATGGTAGATAAACTACTAATTTCGTCAAATTACTAATCTATTACCCAAAGTTTCTTCTCTTGTAAATGGAACGAGCTATATCTACGAGAATGATGGTAATACATTTATCGCAAATGAAAAGTGAATAGATTTCACAGTAGTTAATATTTTTTTTAATTTTATGTGATTTTTTGATACATTTACTTGAAAAATGTTCAATATCTCGAAAATGATTTTTATGTTAGCATTCTGAAGTTTGTCAATAGTTTTTTAATGAAAAATTGTATAAGAAATCATTATTTACGTAACTTTATTAAATGTGAGTTTTTTGATGATGTTTACCAAATTTCGTTTCAAAACTTAGGAGAGTTCTATATATTCCATTGCGTACAAAATCAATGAGCTTCCACTATTCATTGATTTTAATTTATGTACCAAATTTTGGTGACATCGCTTGATTCGTCCGTGAGATAGCGTTTCCACAGACTCACTGACACACACACACATACAGTCATACATACACACACACAGACAACACCTCAAAATCGTCTGGTTCGTGTTTAGGGATGCTTGAAACGTGTTCTCCTGTCGAAAACTCTAATTCGAATTTTCGACCCCGTCACAATAATTTTCGTATACATTATACTATGTATATAAGGAAAGTAAAAATAAAAGGCTAGTATGAACCGTTCTTGAGATATTACAAATTTTTCAAATAAATTTATCAATGAATCATATAATTTCGAAGTGCCCCATTAACTTTGAATAACAAGCAAAGACAGATTTTGTGAAACACACTGTTATCTTATTTAAACAATTTTTAATTTTCTATGATAATTGCATGTCATAAATCCAATGTTATTTGTTTATAACATGACAACATTTCTCACCAATAGCGTGTCAATTTTTTTATATAAATTTTGTTATATTTATATCAAATTTGATGTACATGAATATAAATATAACAAAAATTTTAAAGCAACGGTGAGTTTCATGAAGGAAGAACTTAAGTTTCTCAGTTATGGAAATTTTGTTTCTTGCCACGTTTCTAACAAATTTTAGACGTTGCATACATTACGGATACACAAATATGAAGAACGAAATTTGAATTTATAAACAGCAAACGACAGATTTACTTTCTAAAACAATTTTTATAGTCAAATTTTATTTGCATTATGATTTCCCAAAATGTCGAAATCAATGAATTCCTTTCAATTACGAGTTATAATGTTTCATAACTGAAATGGCGAATTTTTATTGTTTGTTTGATAAAGATTTGATGTAAAATATATAATTCGTGCAATCCCATATTCTTTTAGTGCAATCCCATGTCCTTTTAGTGATTTGAGATTAACTGAGAATAACTCTTTAGAATATAGGTAAAATATACGGAAAGAAGTGCGTCTAATTTAAGCTTATGATGATATATTTTACACATGGATACTATATATTAAAACAAAAGAAGCGCAGCCGCCACTGTTTGCCAAATTCCGCGTTCCTCTTGCTGTATGTTACGTAGAGCAAAATCTATAACTTACAAAAGTATATGTTTCTATATTTGTAGAAAAATGCTTAGAGCTGGCTGGAAAAGAAAGTGAGTCAAAAACAAGTGTTTTGAAATATTGAGGAAAGAACATTTTGATGTTTTCAGGAGGACTTTTTTTTTTCAGAATACAAATTTCATTTTTATTTAGTTTGTTATGCATTTATGAGCTAAATAAATAATAACTTTTCTTAATTTATATTTTGTACCCCACTGCTATCCATACAAAATTTAATAAGTGTTAAAGTTTTTCTTTTTTTAATATAGAGACCTAGCTAACATATGTTCTTTTCTCACAACAAAGATAATAAATTTCTTAAACCAAATATGTTATTAGAAAAATTGGAATTTTTGTTCTGTGTACATTTTCCCGCCGCTTCTAAATATTAGGGAAACACACTGATATAAACCCTTTGTCGATTTAAAATTCAGTTTAGGAAATACTTATATAAATGTCAAACTCAAAGGGAAAATATTTCAGTGGCGGTTGGCGTCTTGGGCAGATTACAGCAAGAACTCGAAGAGCAAGACCAGGAATTTTGGTTGTCAGGAATTGCTGAATTTTTGTTGGCAGAACTTGTTGAAATTTTGCAGTTCGGAACCCTTTTTTTTTAATTTCAATTAAGTTAATGAGATATTAAATTTTTATGCACTTCTGAAGTGAAAATTTGAGTGTTTTGCATCTATTGCTGACATGAGCATTTGGATTAAATTGTTGTGTTTTATTGTTGCACATTTCTCTTTACTGCAAACGTAACACAATATTTTGCCATTGTATTCCGGGCCCGACTTGGCCTAACTGGGGCCCTGTGCAGAAATTCTTCCGGAGTTCTCTTCATCTTCGAGAGATATAAAAATGCACAAAAATCAGGTTAAAAAACCAAATTGTATTTTCGAAAAAGGTATACAAAATGTGGTTCTTATATATTTTAATGGGATTTAAAGTATTTTCAACTTTATCATAGGCAAGATGATAACATGCTAAATTAGTTCACTTAATACCTATATATCCCCAAAGTGCTTATTTTCGCTGGGAAAACCTATTTCGACGGCATACATAATTTTTAGGAAACAGACGTTAATTGCGGGGGCCCTGGAAAGGCTTGCACCAGCGTTAGTAAGGCCCTGGCTGTATTACGAACAAACGGCAAAACGTACAGTTATGAAATTTTAGCGCTTGTTCGTAATATATTAAGAACTCGTTCTTAACAACAGGCGGCACGAAAGAGTTCGCGTTGCAGTCTCAGAGAGTGCCAGGAAGTAGAAGACGAAGCATTCCAACTCACAACGCGGGTTTCGGGTTAGCAAGCGTAGCGAGCTGGGGGATGAGCGTCGTGAAATTCTTAGCGAAGGGAATTGATGAACATCGGCTAATAAGTAAACGAAGCCGTTACGGGTGCATCACCGTTGTGGCGAGCTCCGATTATTGATCGTGTACGCTGTCTGGATTGAAAGATATTTTGTAAATGCTTGTGAGCTCCATGTCTTGTAAATGTCAGACAACACGGAAGTTTCCCCAATGGGCGCACTACACTTCAAATCACGCGACACGAGAGTTCTCGCGAAGCGAGCGTTAACAATTAATGGGGTTAGCAAACAAGCTAACCCCGTAGCAAGCACTCTAACCCTGTTAGTTAACAATCAAGCACGAGCGTTACCCATTTACGAGCATAGCGAGCAGGGGCATAGTCCCCTAGTTTATTAATAAATGCATCACATTTGTAGAATTTCTTATGTGAGATAACATTATTTGCTGTATAAATAAATCAAGTATATTTAAATGGACTAATACTTTTACTATGGGCTGATGTATTTTAAATTCTTCATGTATTCCTCAATTTATAACCGAACTGATTTCTGCTGAATTTTTGCTGGATTCTTTTTTACAAACCTCATTACATTTTACTACATCGGTTTTATTCATATAAAACTCCTTACTCTATAATTATTTTTTCTTTTGTCATTTGAAACTACGAAAGGCTTGAGTACAGATAAGATGGAATGGAAAACTAACTCGTAACGCTAAATCTACTATTCAATGGGGAAAAATATATAATAGAACCTTTTACATTTAATAAGACATTTGAAATATTTATCTTCAGACATTTTGCTTTTTATTATTTTACTTTCCATTTCATCTCACTGTTAAATATCATTGGATTTTCCTTTCATTCTAATGTATTAAAAATCAAAAGCCTGTTCAGACGTCAAAGGTGTTAAGACTCGACAAAAAAAGATGAATTCCTGCACTATTAAAACGTGTTCCACTATGTATTTACACACGAATGTATCTATCTGCATTCAACGTCGTTTATTTTCAGTCGTATTATTCTACCCAAAATGGGCACTTAGCTTAAAAAAGCTAATTTTCTGTCCAAGAGCATTAATAATTGAAACAATTGTAAAACATTGTAATAATTGTGTAATAATTGTAATGAAAAGGATAAATATGTTTCGCATTGCTATAAATCAAATGATAAGCCCCACTAAAAACCCCACTGGGACCAGTTCGCATAACATTTGGACACCGGGTATGACGTCAAAAAAGCGACCTGCACAACAACAATGAAATATCCATAAATAGACTAAAATTCAATAATATATTTTCAATTTAACATCCATCAAAATTTCCATTGAATACGTATCATAGCTACTTCACGTTTTTCAGTGCCCTCGGAACAATTTGCCCTGACGCTTCAACTCTATGCGATTGTGTAAAAGCTATGTAGTATGTTTATATGCATCTATGTACATTTATATCTATATTCTGCGTTTTCCTCAGCTATTTTAGTTACCGTAACACATTGGTTCTGATTAGAAATATTTGACTATAGAATATCGACAACGATTAAAAATTTTGAAACTTATATTCGTTATAATTTGCAACAATCTACAGAGAATGGGACCAATCATGTATCTCAGATCAAGTTAAAGAAACACACACATATATATATATATATATATATATATATATATATATATATATATATATATATTAGTTATTTTTATAAATTTGTTATGAGGTAAAATATTAATCTGATTAAATATTGTTTTATTTAATTAGACAGTTGCTTACCTATTGTTTTAATTAACTAGGAAGTTGTTTAAATATTGATTTAATTAATTAATTTTAATTAACAATTAAAATAAAAATCTATCATTTGAAAAATTAAAAGTGCAGCATTCAAGTTTAAAAGAAAAAGAAAAATTTGTTTTACACAGATGACACACGATATATCCAGGTGACATTCGATGATGGTGCAGAGATAATTGTTATCAGCAGAACCAAAATCGTTCAATTAGGAACCGAATATGCAATTGTGGGATGGTTTGAGTAATTTGGAGTAAAAGTTACGGCCAAGGTGTTACGACTAATGTTATATGAGTAACGTTGGCGTCAAGTGAAAGGAGACTCTAAAGAAAGTAGGTACGGCGTTTTAAAAGAAGAATTAAAATTTTATGTAAATTGATGGCCAATAAAGGGGTAATATAAATATTTTAATTTTTAAGATTTTTTTACAAAGAAATTTTTCGTAGCTCAGAAACGAAAACCGCTGGGTTAGTTATAATACACGTCAAACTGAAATTCTAGAATAAGACACTAAAGTAAAATTAAAATATTTTCAATTATTGGTCAGATGGGATGATTTTTTTCAGAGAATACTTATAATAATCTTACAATCTTATATTTAAGAAATCGACTTCTTTTAAATTTACAAATTTATATTTTAACGTTTTTATTTCACATCTATAGGCGACACATGTCTGGGTTTGAATGTGTTATAATTGCTCAGTTATACGAAGAATCCGGACTTTTGTTCCTAATGACGTTCATCGAGTTTTATTGCGATTTTTAAAAATCTGCATAAAAAACATTTATTGGCTTTATCCAAATATTTTTGGGTCTTTAACTTTAGTTATAAAAATCTGATGTGAGCAGCACATGATGTTCCCTACAAATTCAAATTCATATAAGGAAAATATTGTGACTGGACTGGAAATTCGAATTCGATTTTTCAACTGGAGATCACATTTCAAGTGAGAGCACGTTAATCATTTCCTAAATAAATGTTCATTATAATACGATTGACACAAAAATTAAAACGCTAGCATGAACTGTTCTCGAGATATTACACCTCTTTCCAATAAATTTATAAAAAATTAAATATTGTAAAATATACTTAGTTTTCATATGTAATATTATGCGATAAATTTGTTAACATCATTCTCGTGGATCTAACGCGTTTCATTCGGGAGAGATGATACTTCGAATACTAGCTACTTTCCTTATATGCATAGAATAATGAATGCATAAGAAACTTATTGTGACGGGGTCGCAAATTCGAATTCGAATTCGTGCACGTTCCAAGTATCCCTGAACACGAATCCTGGTATTGAGGTCTCGTCTGTATGTGTGTGTGTGCCCCTGCCCATTAGTATGTGGAGACGATATCTCACGAAAGAATGGAGAGATTCAACAGAAACTTGATACAAAAATTGCAATCTGTAAACACTGGAACCCCCATTTTTAGTCGCGTTCAAATGTTCAGAACACTCCTTGATTTTCGAATATTTTTTTTAAAAAATCGTCAAAAAATCAATATATTCTATAAAGTTATGTTAATAGTCATTTTTATGTAGTTATTTATTATAAAACGATTGACATAAAAGTAAAAATTAGAAAAATAGTATCAACCATTCTATTATTAATCATTTATTATACGTAATTATTACGCAGTTTTTAAATAAATGCATCATTGAATCACATAAAATTAAAAAAAAAATAACTATTGTAAAATATGTTCTCATTTCATATGTATTATTAAGCGATAAATTTGTAGATACTAGTTTTTATTTGGACGCCAATTGCTATTACCCGTCTATAAGATTTTCCTATTTATCGTCCATACCTTTTGACAAAATTTTATCGACAAATTTGGCGAAATGTCGCCAACGTGGCGATTTTTACAATGTATCTAAATTTATGAACATGTCGCCAAATTGGCAATAATCGACGCTGAATCATTCAAAATGACGACTAATTGATGGAAAATTAATTATGTTGGAAGGAACATAAGGCTCGACTAAAAGAATACACCATTTCTCCGTCCGTTCATCCATCCGCCCATCCACCCGTAACGCTAGGCGACAATTTTGCAGGATCGGGACATTTTTAAATGTTACAGAAAAGGAAAGTGTTGTCAAATTGATAAAAAACGTCGCTAAATTGATAAAAAATGACGCCAAATAGGAAGCAATGATTTGCAAATTTTTAATAACATCGTACGACGACCATTCCTTCGAGTATATAAGAAATGCTTCCTGCATTTTATAATAAATGTTACCAATTTTAATTATAAAATAATTCCAAATTTATCTAAAGGGACTTTATATACTTTAAATTTTATGTATGTGTATTATATAAAAGTAATAACAAAAGTATAATTTGAGTAAAATTTTATACAATAGATCCAATTAATATCTGTAACAGTTTTCTCCCACCCGCGGCCAGGAACTTTACTTTCTGCGTACTTTTAGGAATATTTTCTTTTAAAAAAACAACAAAAATATATTCCTGCTATATTCTAAATTTTGCAAAGAATTATATTTTAAAACAGCCTTTCTGCGGTTAAGAATTCCAAGTGAAAGGAAGTTACATTGTAGAATGTAAAAATGGAAATAATGTAAAACGGAACAAAGTGTAAAATATAAATTCTCAAAGTCATCTGATGTCACACCACTATATGCAATGCAGTGGTTAATGTAGTGAAATACGTAAAACTCTTATTTTGATTTAACAAAATATTTCTAAGACAATATGTGTCAGACTATCATACTTGACATACACTGCATTTTAGGGCCTGTAGCTCAGCCGTCGAGAAAGATAAATACTTAATTAATTTTCCTCTGTATAGCCATCTGAAAGCTGAGAAAAAAATCACAATTGTTGCGATAGCAGGCGAAACAAAATAACTTTAAAATGCTATATTTTACTATTGTCGTTGCAGACTTTTCTTCTTCACTGTTTACAGCCGTAATAACTAAAATTCGTCCGTACAACCTTCACTGCTGCATCAATTGTTATGAACAATGGCCGATTTTGTGTGCTCTAGTAGGAGACGCATACTTATTATTTGAATCTAAAGATAAGTTTGACTTAGAATTTCAAAAATAGACAAACATAAATATATTGTGCTCGTTAGTAAAGTACAGCTTACAATACCCTATATTTCCTTTCATAGTCATGTTGCTATATAATTTTGTTTTTGGTGCATGGCAAACAAAATTAAAAGGGCGAAAATGATTAAACAATTTATGAATATATCTTCAAAAAATATTTTTCTACGATGGATTGAGGTTATATCCTCAGGAAATTTGGATAAGATTTGTGCATATAAGTCAAGAGCTGAAATTTTATATAAAGAAGAAAGATCAATCATGCTTAAAGCATTGATAATGAAACACTTTCCAACTTCAATGCATCTTTATTTAAACATGTCTATAATGCAATACATTCTTCGGTAATATTTTAAAACTTATCACAATACTACATTAATTTATTGTATTTGAAAACTTAAATATTCATCGTAAAAAATGAACTTCATTCAAATGGCGGCATTGAAATATAAATTGCCTGGTTTAAACATATCTAAAATGCGATACATTCCTGTAGGAATTTTTACAGAATAATTGTAAGAAGAATTACAGAATAATTGTAATATAAGCTGTAAGATTTTTTACAGAAGGTTCGAAATAGTAGTTAGAAAAGCTGCTAACGGATGGCGCTGTACGCTGTACATCCCGTATCAGCATAAATAACCTCCCGGGCTCCCCCCGTGTGGGGTCTCCTCCTGGTGTTTTCCCCTTAATAGGGGCCCACTGTTGACCTTGTGGTCTATGTACCCTCCTGCCTTTTGTTGTTTCTTGCTCTTGCCTAGTTTTAGCTTTCTCAGTTGTAATTTGAATTGCCTAGTTTTAGCCTTTTAGTTGTAATTAGAACTCGTGTAAGTACTTGTCTCTCCTTTAGGTTTTTAGTCTATATTTATTTAGTTTTCCCCTGGGTCATTGACCTAGTTCGCTTATGCTTTCGTAGAAGTAATTAACTCCTGTAATCTACCTCTGTTTTGTTTTGCCTTAGTGTTTAATTAATTAGTCAATCCTCTTCTTGTTCTTGCCGTGCAACTGCTCCTGCAATGCACTCCTCCTGTGTCTCTACCTCTTCCTTGGCTTAGCCAGCTCTCTGGTGTTTCTTCCCCGGCTTAGGCTGTCGCCCTCTCTTTCCTATCCCTCTTCTTCTTCCTCTCTTCTCTAGGTTAAGCTAACCCGGCAGTACGGGTATAAGTCCGGGTAACGACGGCGCCTCTTTAAGTTGTATACTCCCTCTGCATAACTACCGAGGGGTAGAAAGTTGGAATCCTCTGCTAAACAACAAATACTCTTTGTGTCCACCATCAAGGTTCTTTTTGGCTTTTTAGGCGGTCACTGCAGTGCAATAGTGTCGTTCACGCACCTCCTCAGTGCCCCACTTTCTCCGAAAGGAGTAGGGGGCTTGGCCTGGGATGCCCCGGCCGGGAAACCCCTGGCAGGGGGATTCTGGGCCCCGTTCACATCTTGGCTGCTCTCTAGGTGTGGCGCGTGTGGTCAAGGGTCCATTAGAACTTTTCCCTATTTTTGGCGTTAGTCCTGCCCTGGGTTATCGGTCCTGTTCTAGACCACTTAGCTTCTTCTGAACCTCAGCTGGGTCGTCTGTAGACGACTCTCAGCGGTGGAGAACCAAAACTTGAAGGCCGTAGTTGGCAGAACAGGTCTCCACCTAGCTGTCTGCCAGCATGCATAAATAAACTCGTATTCTGCAAGCATTCTTTGCAATCACATCACACTCTTTTCAAAATGTCCACCGCTCGAAGCACAGGGGTAGCTCAAACGAACAATGAAATTTGCCATTGCATCTTGTAGTATCTCAACGGAAATGGATTCAGATGCCCCACAGATCGGCAATTCAAGCTCATCCAGCGTGATGGGATGGTTCCGGTAGTCAGTGTCTTTCAATGTGCCCCACAAAAAAGTAGTCACAAGGAGTCAGATCAGGCGAATATGGAGGCCAATTCATGCCTGTGCCAGTAAATTCATGATAATCCAATGCAATGACTCTAGTCCCGAAGTATTCATCAAGAAAGCGAAATACCTGTAGGATGCGATGTGGTCGAGCTCCATTTTGCACGATCCACTCGGTGACTAGTCGATCCTCCAACGCTCGCTGTGTGGCAGCACATTGTTCCAAAATTGCAACGTAACGTTCACTAGTTATCATTTCTCGCATTAAAAAAGGACTGATAATGCATCTGCTGCATACCGCAGCCCAAACAGCAACTTTGCGAGAATGCAGTGGTTTAGCTTCACGTAAATGGGGATTTTCGGAACTCCAAAATCACCCGTTTTGTTTATTCACGTATCCTTTCAGGTGGAAGCGTGCTTCATCTGTGAACCAGATGCAGACAACATCAAATCCTTCTGAATCAATCATTGTGAGAATCTGGTTCGCAAAATAAGCCCTTTCACAGCTGGTACGGGTATGACCTAGTGACTTTGGATTTTGAATGGAAAAATGTGTAGAGTGTTTCTCAGTATTGCATGCGTGCTGGAACGCTTCAAAATAGTCTCTGCTGAAATTCTTTAAACGGATTTCCTCGGATGTTGCTGAATAACTCCAGAAACTGTTACGACATATTCAGGAGTAACAACAGTACAGTTGGCCTGGGGCCAACATTCCCCACTAGAACATCAGCCACGCTGGCTGTCCGTTCGAATTTGGCGATGAGCTTGCGAATGGTTTTCGTATCGAGTCCTTTTGGAACATTAGATCGTGCTTGAAAACGGCGCCTTGTTGCCGTAATACTGTGTCCTAACCTGTGATATTCCAGTACCAGAAACACACGTTCATAAATGGAATACGTGATTTCAACCTCTTCCTTCGGTACGCGAACCTCCTTCCACGTTTGAACGGTAGAACTGATTGATCACTGTGGGCTTCCGATAACAATTTATAAACACTACTTATTGCCATCTGTTAGCAGCTTTTGTAACTACTATTTCGAAACTTCTGTAAAAATTATTACAGCTTTCACAATAAACTTAACGTTTGTTGCATTCTTCTATCAATCTTTGTTTTAGTGTTATTACTTTCCTTATATACATAATGTATAAGGAAAGTATTGTGACGGGGTCGAAAATTCGAATTCGAGTTTTCGACGGGAGAGCACGTTTCAAGCATCCCTGATCACGAATCAAACAATTTTGAAGTGATGTCTGTGTGTGTGTGTGTGTGTGTCAGTGAGTCTGTGGAGACCATAAATGACGAACGAATGGACCGATTCGAACCAAATTTGGTACAAAAATCACAATCCGTAAACACTGGAAGCCTATTGTTTTTATACGTAATCGAACCCCTAAATTTTCGAATTAAATTTTGAAAAAATCGTTAAAAAATCAAAACCGCTAATAAAGTTACACAAATAGACATTTCTTATGAAATTTTTCATCAGAAAACGATTGGCATAAATTTTAGAACGCTAACAAGAACCGTTATCGAGATATTGTGCATTTTTCAAAAAAATTATGAAAAAGTCACATAAAAAAAAATTCCTATTGAGAAACATGTTCACTTTTCATATGTAATACCATGCGATAAATTGAGTGACATCATTCTTGTGGATCTAGCTCGTTCCATTCATGAAAAAATATACTTTGAATAATACTTTTGTATTTGAATGCCAATAGTCATTTATCTGCTGTAAGAATAACTTTTTTCTTAGTGCATAACGAAAGTAGGTACGGCGTTTTAAAAGAAGAATAACAGTTTTATGGAAATTGATGGCCAATAGATGTGTTAGGTGACTATTTTAATTTTTAAGGTTTTTTTATAAAGACATTTTTCGTAGTTCATAAACGAAAACCATGATACACATCAAACTGGGATCCTAGAATAATACGCTAAAATAAATTAATAATATCCAGGTGACATTCAGTGATGGTGCAGAGAAAACTGTTATCAGCAGAAGCGAAATCGTTCAATTAGGAACCGGATATGAAATTGTGGGACGGTTTGAGCAAGTTGAAGTAAAAGTTGCACCCAAGGTGTTACCCCCAAGGTGTTACCTGTTGTTACGACTAATGATACATGAGTGACATTGGTATCAAGTGCAAGGAGACTATAAACAAAGTGGGTTCGACGTTTTAAAAGAAGAATGAAAATTTTATGGATATTGATGGCCAATAAAGGGGTTATATAAATAAATATTTTAATTTCTAAGATTTCCTTACAAAGACATTTTTCGTAGATCAAAAACGAAAACCGCTGGGTTTGTCATGGTACACGCCAAACTGAAATCACAGAATAATACTTTAAAGAAAAATTAAAATATTTTCAAGTATTGGTCAGATGGAGTGATTTTTTTCTGACAATGCGTATAATAATCTAACAATCTTATATTAAAGAAATCGATTTCTTTTAAATTTACAAATTTAGATTTTTACATTTTTATTTCCACAACTGTAGGCAACACATACCTTGTTTTTAATGTATGATTATTGATCAGTTATACGAGAAATCCGGACCTTTGTTCCTAATGCCGTTCATCGGGTTTTATTGCAATTTTTAAAAATCTGTATAAAAAACAACTTTTGGCTTTATCCAAATATTTTTGCGTCCTTAACTTAAGTTCAAAAATCTGATGTAAGCAGCAGACGATGTTCGCTACAAATTTAAATTACTTTTCCTATTTTTCCTTTTTTATATACATAGTATAATGTATAAGGATAATATTGTAACGGGATCGGAAATTTGAATTCCAGTTTTAAAAGAAGATCACGTTTCAAATGGGAGAGCACGTTTATCATTTACTAAATCAATTTTCATTATAATACGATTGACACAAAAATTTGAAAGCTAGCATGAACTGTTCTCGAGATATTACACATTTTTCCAATAAATTTATAAAAAAATGACAAAAAATTTATAAAAAATTAAATATTGTGAAATATACTCAGTTTTCATATGTAATATTATGCGATAAATTTGTTAACATCTTTCTCGTGGATCTAACACGTTTCATTCGGGAGAGTAGATGCTTCGGATACTAGCTACTATCCTTATATGCATAGAATAATGCATGCATAAGGAACGTATTGTGACGGGGTCGAGAATTCGAATTCGAATTCGAGCACGTTTCAAGTATCCCTGAACATGAATCACGGCATTAAGGTCTCGGCTGTGTGCGTGTGTGTGTGTATGTGTGTGCCTGCTCGTGAGTCTGTGGAGACGATATCTCACGAACGAATAGAGAGATTCAAAAGAAACTTGGCGCAAAAATTACAATCTGTAAACACTGGAACTCTCTTTTTTTAAACGCAATCAAATGTTCAGAACACGCCTAAATTTTCGAATAAAATTTTGAAAAAATCGTCAAAAAATCAAAATTTTCTATAAAGTTATGTAAATAGTCATTCCGTATGTAGTTAGTTATTGCAAAACGATTGACATAAAAATAAAAATAAAAACTCGTATCAACCGTTCTATTAGATATTACGAATATTTCATATAAATTTATCAATGAATCACATAAAAATAAAAATAAAATTAACTATTGTAAAATAGGCTCATTTTGCATATGTAATATTAAGCGATGAATTTGTGAACATAATTCTCGTGGATCCAACACGTTTCATTCACTTCTGATACTAGTTTTTATTTGGACGCCAATAGCCATTACCCTACTATAAGATTAAACTGTTTATCGTCCATAGCTCTTGGCAAAATTTTATCGACAAATTTGGCGCAATATCGCCAACCTGGAGACTTTTTACAATGTTGCTATATTGATGAACATGTCGCCAAATTGGTAAAAATGACACTAAATCATTGAAAATGACGACAAATTGATGGACTATTGATTATCTTGGAAGGAACATAAAAATCGACTAAAAGAATAAACCATTTCTCTGTTCCGTTCATCCATCCATCTGCCCATCCATCCGTAACGCTAGGCGACAATTTTGCAGGATCGCGATATTTTGAAATGTTGCCAAAATGAGGAAAGTGTTGTCAAATTGATAAATATGTCGCTAAATTGATAAAAAGTAGCGCCAAATGAGAGTCAATGACTTGCAATTTTTAATTCCATCTATGACTAGCATGCCTTCTAGTATATAAGAAATGATTCCTAATTTTTTATAATAAATATTATGAATTTTAATTATAAAATTCCAAATTTATCTAAAGGGACTTTATAGACTTTCATTTTATGTATTTGCATTATAAAAAAGTAGTACCAAATGTATAATTTGAGTAAAATTTTATACAAAAGATACAATTAATATCTGTAACAATTTTCTACCACCTGTGGCCAGGACCTCTTTGTGCGTAAATTTAGGAATATTTTCTTTATATATATATATATATTCCTATTATATTCTAAGTTTTACAAAGAATTATATTTTAAAGTAGATTTATTGCGGTTAAGAATTCCATGTAAAGTTACATTGTAGAATGTAAAAATGGAAATAATGTAAAACGGAACAAAGTGTAAAATGGAAATTCTCAAAACCATCTGACGTCACACCACTATATACAATGCGGTGGTTAATGTAGTGAAATACGTAAAAATGCATTTTGATTATAAAAAATTGCATATTTTTATTACCGAGAGCAAGAGAAAATTTATTAAGCAATCAATTGATATACTAATCGAGCCAAGGGTGGAATACGATTTAAATTTCTAAGGTAAAATGTGTCATACTACTATCCCATTTTGTGAAAATATTGAATACTTCATGAACATTAAGACCAGACGGTCCGACCTATACAAACGTGCAAGGCATCTGTTTAGATGACCGGAAAGCGTCACCTAATTTAGACAGGAACCCAGTGGGAACGGCATCTACAGAAACGTACCCTCATTCCCCTCGGAAAAAGTTTAGGACCCACATATATAGCGTACAATGCATGAACACGAAAATATTTTTGGCAGAGACGGAAATCAAAGTCGGGTAGTTCGAGTTCTACCCTCGCACATTAACCTCTGTTTTGTCACTCCCCTAGGTACATAACTTGTGAAAAAGTTCTGAGCTGATGAACTACATTCCACACTGCATAAAAGTTCTCAGCATCATTCCTTTTCAGACAAGATTAGTGACCCCAGAGGAAAGCGATAATAATGGGACAGATAAAATTCAAAATATTCAGTTATTCTGGAGATAATCTGTATTTCAAGCATCTGTTATGAAATAAATTTTGAAACTGCAGAAGGCGTATATTCGATATTCCTGGCATTTTATAATGCACATTTTATCATACATTCAGTTCATTGCCAAATTTAACACATCAAGTTCTGCTTCGAAAAAAAAGCGCGATAAAACACGTGCTAATTTACATATAGGACTTAACATTTTGTACAGAAAAATTCAGCAATTCTAATAAATAAAACTAACTACAAATATAATTGAAGAAAGGTTATGTAACCGGCTCTAGTTCCAGTTCTTTGCATATGCAAACGCCAATTCTAGGCGAAAATGCTCTTTTAATACCTCTTATTTCAGAAAAAAAGTTATGTGTTTTTAAATCAGCTAGGAATGTTCAATCCGTAGAATGTTCAATATTTTTGCTCTTCACCTGAGAAATCACTGCTCTTTGAGAATGAGCAATAATAATTGAGAAAGGTGCTGATAAGATTTTGAAATTCATTACATCTTATGCAACATATTTGGGTCAAAATTGCACATTTCTTACCTTTCTCACATAAAAAGCCATTTTATGATCGCGTCCCCCCCCCCATCCCCAATAACTCGCCCTATCTTAATTCGTCGATGTAAATAGTGTATTGTACTTGACATACCCTGCTTTCTAGGGCCTGTAGCTCAGCCTTCAAGAAAGCTAAATACTTAATTATTATCCTCTGTATAGCTATCTCAAAGCTGAGAAAAAAATTATGATTGTTGCGAAAGCACGCGAAACAAAATAACTTTAAAATGCTACATTTTACTATTGTTGGTCCAGTCTCTTCTTCTTCACTGTTTACAGCTGAAATTACTGAAATTCCTCCGTACAACCTTCACTACTGCATCAATTGTTATGAACAATGTCCCCTTTTGTGTGCTGTAGTAGGAGACGCATACTTATTATTTGAATCTAAAGATACGTTTGTATTAGAATTTCAAAAATAGACAAACATAAGTAAATTGTGCTTGATGGTAAAGTACAGTGTGCAATACCATATATTTTCTTTCATAGTGTTGCTGCTACATAATTTCGGTTTTGTCGCATGGCAAACAAAATTAAACAGGCGTAAATGATTAAACAATTTATGAATATATCTTCAGAAGATATTTTTCTACGATGGGTTGAGGTTACATCCTCAGGAAGTTTGGAAAAGATTTGTGCATATAGGTAAAAGTCAAGAGCTAAAACTTTATATAAATTAAACGCCAATATCGTTTGTGATAATAATTCTGATGGCGTTGGTGAAAGATAAACAGCCTTGCATAGCATATGCATTTCTTTTGCGAAAGGCCTTATGTATTTATATAAACTGTTAATTTTGAAAAAATAAATTATTAGAGCATTGAAATTTAGAACTGACACAATACAGAATGTTATTCCGTATTCAAATTTATTTTACCTTTCAATTAGTTTTTAACTCCGTATATTCTATAATATATCGTGCAACTATGAAAATATAATAATTAATTATATTCTTAATTAGGCAACACTTAATTTAAAAATAATCAGAAATACATATACTAAGTACTACGCATTTCTGTTTGTGTCATCTAGCAATAGCGATTACTTCACTAACACTAGCGACACCTAGATATAATTCTCAAGTCATTATGGCATTTTCAAGTGTTTCATCCATAGGAGTTTAAGCTCCTTCTTTCTAACTCCATGTATTTGTGCCTTAAGAATATATTTAGGCTCACAAGGGGTTTACGAAATTTTAGCAATACTTGCGAACAGTATATATATATATATATATATATATATATATATATATGAATGAAAGTAGAAAAGAACGGGAGTGACCATATGAATTACATAAGAATGGTAGGGGTGGATTGCGACACCCCTTTCCCGCTTAAAGCAGCTTTTACAACCCGGGTAACGCTCACGGAACCAACATAATTCCATGGTCAGCCTCCCAAATGTGCGAAAATAAAAGCACCAGAACAGACTCAGAACCAAAGAAGTAAACGAATCCATGAAGAAGAAACATCCGCTAGTCCAACCCGATGGAACGTCTCTTTATATAAGTAAAGTTGCTCATGCGCAGAGAAATATCAGGATAATAGTTACGCAGTCATGAATATTAAATCTCTATATCAACAATCAGATTACAAATTTTCTTTAAAAAAGGATTTGTAATAATGTTGTACAAAATTGACTGGATAATTTCTTTTTATAGCTTCATTTGCAAATTTTTTACATTTGCAAATGCAGTCTTTCCTAAAAGTATTATAATTTTGGTTTCTTCTAAAATGTCCAATTATTATATTTCTGAAGACATACTTTGCAAGGTTTGAATTCCAATCGATAATATGATTTACCTTGATCCTATATGAATCTCTTTTGTCGTGTAACACTGTGTATATTCCATATTTCTTGTATTTTTTGATAGCTAAATCCAAGAATTTTACCGATCCGTCCTCACACGCTGGATTTTCAATAAGGTCCAATTCGCTTGGGTAGAATGAAAAGTCAAAACATGGGGTGTTTTCATAGCCCCCAATTATCACATCATCGACATAACGGAAGTAGGGCATTTCCGATAGGATATGAGTGCCTCTTTCGTATTTAGATAGATATATATCTGCTAGTATTGACGAGCAACTCCCTCCCATAGGTATGCCCTTGATTTGTTTGTAAAAATTGCTTCCGTCGTGTAGTATGTTTTCCTTTAATACCAATTCTACCAAGTCCATGTATCTTCTATAAGTTATAAATTGCTTTAGATCGTATTCTTCATGTAGATCTTTCAGAATCAATTGTAAATTATCCAAATCAATATTGTTAAAAAGATCACGAAAGTCGTAACTCTTAAAGTTGATATCGTTATGACAAAACTTTAGTCGGTTTATCAGTTCCTGTCCGTTTTTTATCATAATAGAGTTATGTCTTTTAATATCATGCATAACTATTATGAGTAAATCCAAAAGTTTTTTGTTTGTTATTTCCAAATATGAACCACATCCCACCGTCACAGTTCGAAACTTGACAGGTATTTTGTGTAATTTGGGGATCAGGACCAAATATGGGTATTTTATTGTTTTAATATCAATTCCTATTCTTTTGTAAAGTGCCTCTATTCTTTTAGTCAGTATCAATGCGTTACTGGGTATTAAAGCATACATTTCACTGTCCCTGTAACACTATTATATACTTTTTTTGTAATTTTGTAAAAACCATCATCTATAAGATTCGTTGATATTAGTAACCTGTGAAGAAACCTTGCAAAGTATGTCTTCAGAAATATAATAATTGGACATTTTAGAAGAAACCAAAATTATAATACTTTTAGGAAAGACTGCATTTGCAAATGTAAAAAATTTGCAGATGAAGCTATAAAAAGAAATTATCCAGTCAATTTTGTACAACATTATTACAAATCGTTTTTTAAAGAAAATTTGTAATTTGATTGTTGATATAGAGATTTAATATTCATGGCTGCGAAACTATTATCCTGATATTTCTCTGCGCATGAGCAACTTTACTTATATAAAGAGACGTTCCATCGGGTTGGACTAGCGGATGTTTCTTCTTCATGGATTCGTTTACTTCTTTGGTTCTGAGTCTGTTCTGGTGCTTTTATTTTCGCACATTTGGGAGGCTGACCATGGAATTATGTTGGTTCCGTGAGCGTTACCCGGGTTGTAAAAGCTGCTTTAAGCGGGAAAGGGGTGTCGCAATCCACCCCTACCATTCTTATGTAATTCATATGGTCACTCCCGTTCTTTTCTACTTTCATTCATGTATTCTACTAGGGAATTTGAGCAGCATTTGCGCCTCCTCCTTTGTAGTGAATAGTTCTTTAATTTCAGGCTTATTTGGGATATATCCTATTTTGTCTCACTTTATCGTAATAGTATATATATATATATATATATATATATATATTAATCTAAACATTATTAAGATTATTAATCTATCGAAAATATTTTTGATTTTTCTCTTATATGTTTAACGGTTCATCCACTTGTATTAAGATATAATAAAGATTAATTCACCCAAACTAGCCTAATCATATATGAGTGAAATTTAATAAAAATGAGTCTTAACACTTCGCACGCAATAAGGTCTTATTTTATATTTAGCAGTGAACTTAATAATTTGTTTCAAAACATGAAATAGAGTGTTAAATACCGATTTTAACTGCTGTTTTTATTTAGTTTATTTACCGAACATAATTTTATTTTTCCTTGTTATTTGACGGACTATAAAACCAGGGCTGTTTTTACCATGTGCAAAACGTACAAAGTCTGGGGTTTGCAAATATTCAAAGGCCTATTTACTTTACTCCATTTATATATTTCGTACGATTTTTTTAAATAGTTTTTTTAAATAGTAGGTACATATCCCTTAAAGCTTGAAGTTCACATTAACACTATGATATTACCCCAATTCAGAGTAACACACACATATACACTTTCATTACATTTTACTGCCACCTCTAGACAAAGAAAATATTTGTTTGAGTAACATATCACATAGCAATTTAAAATATTTTTAAATATATTAGAATCTATAAAATCCTATTTGAAATTAAACTAATTGAAACTACTAATAAGCCTGTTGTGGTGAGGTGGATTTTACACATAAATGCGCAATTAATATACACTAATACTACTTACCACTAGTGCCTTCCAGATACTACTTACCACTAGTGCCTTCCAGATACTACTTACCACTAGTGCCTTCCAGCCGAAGTATCTATAGTGGGATCCGAATGGATCAAAGTACATTGTTTAAAACTAATTAATGAGTCAATTTTTTTGTGGCCACTTAACACATTTATTAAAAAGGACACATGAAATTCAATTGACACTAATAATAAAATACACAATTACAATTAATTCAATTCTATCCAGCTTAACCTCGGGGTGTACGTTTTCTAATTAATTTATATTTTTCAAAATTTCCAAAAATTTGCATTTAATTACTTTCAAAATTTGTTCCGTAGGTACATATCCCTTAAAGCTTGAAGTTCACATTAACACTATGATATTACCCCAATTCAGAGTAACACACACATATACACTCGTATATAAAGCATTTAAAATCAAAGATAACCGCAATGCCTTTATACAGAAGGATATGGCACAGCAGGTGGCTGGTGGTAACAATGCATCTGTGCTATGAAATGGGTGGCAATTCACTGCTCTGAATATCAGTTCAGTAATAGAAATTTCGCAAAAAGCGATCACGGTCAGTAGGATCACACCGGTTGAGGCGAAGACAGGGTACTATGTTTCAAACAGGGGTTATCCCGGAGATGGGCACACAGTCCACTTCACTCTCCTCCTCCTCCTAACTTCGGGTTTGGCCTAGCGATTCCAATGAACATGCGTGCAGCCCTCTGCCGGTAGTTCGCTTCCCGCCTAAGTACAAGTCGCCTCCTACGGACCGCACAGATTACAGTGGATGTCACCCAGATGACGCGTGTCGTGCACTGCATAGTGGCCCAGGATGGACGCCCCGCAAACACTCCGTCCTTGCAGTACCACAGTTGCTGCGGCTTGGATGAAGTGCAGGGTGCAAAGGGTCCCACACTATGCCGTTTGTAGTCAGAGCTGTGTTGTACTGCGAAACAAAAAGTGGCGACTTTCTTGCTGCCTTACAACCACCGTCCTAGTTGATTTTGCTACGCACGGCCATATACTCCAAATAGATGTATGGTTGTTTATGGAGGTTATGCGCGCTACCCTAGAGTATAGTACTCCTTGTCAGGTATAAGACGCCAGTTCCGTGAAAACTGACGTGTGCTGCCGTTCGACAAGTGCGGCCTAATAACGCCTAAATACGTTGCACTGATGCATTGGCTCCAAAAAAGTGCTCAAGAACACAAGCAGACCTTTCTCCATGAAAACAGGATTGCGTATGTATTTTGCATTTTTTTCAAAGTCCCTCCAGAATTTTTGAAACGAGGGGAACGAAATTTTAGGGCGGAAGTCCCCGCTTCCCATTCGATGCTTCAAAGAGCAATAAAACATGCGGTTCAATTTCGCCTCACATTATTGGTCTGCAAAGAGACGCTCATTTTCTATGCGTTCCACTAAAATTCAAGGACAGGAGGGTTTGTTCAGACCGGGTGGTCCCAGGTCGGACCACGACGAGAGCCACACCTGACAGGGGCTATAAATTTCAAGAGATTTGTATCTCTTGAACTGTGACATTTTTTCACACAATTCTCCGAATATTTACAACCCATGTCAAATGCGCATACAAACCAAGGCGCCACAAAGTCCCATTTCGTCTGTGCAGAGGCATTGCTATATACCACAATACATATTATATACATTTGAGTACATGTTACACCTGCCCCTTTTCATTCCTGGGCTAAGTACAAAAATGTGGAAATGCATCATAACACATGTTTAATTAAAAAAATAAGCGATATTTAGAAAATATTAATAATATTTAACTGAATCAAACCGGGCAACACGTATCATGAGCTAAATTGCACACCCCATTTCCTTATGGCAGTTATATTGAAGGATTAAATTAGTTTTTATTTTCAATATATAGGAAGTAGAGTCTATGTAAATGTTTTTTAAGCTGGTTTCATTCCAAATCATTATTTCAAGAAGTAAAAATGTGACCAGGGCAAATTTTAAAAAATGCAACAAATTTTCGGTGTGCATATCATACCAACACTAATTCTATCATATCAAGTCTAAATTTTCATTTTATTTCATTTATGGTTCGAAGAGTCATTGGTCAATTTTATTTGAACTCGGTTATTTGGACAATTAGTTGATAGCCCTAAATAGGTTAAAGTATTCTGTTTCTCAAAAAGAGCAGGGAATTGACGAAAAGATAAAATGAAACATTTTATTCCGACATTTAATATATGTCAATAATATTTTAATAACATATTTTATATAATAATAGTTTATATTTAACCTGCGTATAGTACATAATCTTTATCACGCTTTCAAGAACGCTGCAAATAGGTAAAGTGCGCAGCAGCTAATTAAAATAAGCATCCGGAACTCTGCACCGAATAAAGGACGCAGCTAACTGAAATAAACAGAGACTCGGTCTCAATACGGAAGCACTTGAACATCCCATAGTATAGCGTAAATACATTAAAATATAACATACAGCTGTTTCGATAATCAGTTAGTTTGCATGTTTTCTTCACGCGGATACAGGTTTTTTTAGGAGGATATGAGTTTTAATATGTTTGGCCCACGAACCTCTAACTGACTCATATATCGTCGATGGTATAGAAAAGGCTAATCACCGCTGATCTATATAATACTTTGATGTGCCTATGTCTTTTTAGACCCGAAACATGAGGTGACCAAGAATACACTCTTTACACACTTTATCGACCACAAAACTGAAACTTGCTTACCAGTAAATTTTATTCCTTTATTTATAGCATAAAATATATAGGTGGAAGATAATTATTTCCAGCTGGTCCAGAAGCTCTTGATGACCTAGAAGGATTATATTTTGCACATATATAAAATCAATCACCGAACAGAATGTAACTGAACAAATTTTCGATTTAGACGACTATTTCATAGCTGACTGTCATAGATTTTTAAACAAATAAAATTTAAGAGATTTATTTGCAAATTATATTTAATACGAATGTTAGTTAGCTTTCCTTTGACAGTTTTAAGTGCGATAACTTATTAATCTATTAAACAATATTTTAAATAGAATTATAAATTTTGAATTTATTTCGAAATATTGAGACTTTCATTACGTTTATGGAATCTGGCCAAGTTATAAACTATTCTTTCATCCTGTGTCCCCCTACCATACCAAGTAGTCATGTTCGAATTCGTAACTGATAAGTGCTTATTACACTTAACAAACCCCGTTTTCTAGGGGTCAGTAGCTCAAACTCCGAGAAATCTACGTACTTCATTATTTGTCATCAGTGAAGCCATCTCATAGTTGAGAAAAGCAAACCATTACAAATTTAAAATTATTGAGGTTCTATGAGAGAAAAAATAACTTTAAAATCGCAGTTTTTACAACTTTGTTTCTCAGTGCTGACAGCCTGCTGAACTTCTGCAGTACAGCCGTAACTGTTGAACTTCTTCAGTCCAGCCTTATCTACTGAATCCATTTTTATGAAAGCTTGTTCATTTTGTTTGTTCTGGTGGGAGACGCAGTCATTTTATTTGAAACTAAATATGCATATGAATTATAATTTCAAAAATGGAAAAACTTAAATAGATTGTGCTCGGTGTCAAAGTACAGTTTTCAATCCCCGCTATATTTCATCCCATAATCATATTGATATATCATTTTGTTTTTGTTGCATCGAAAACAACTGAAAGGACGAAAATGTGTAAACAATTTAAGAAAATATTTTAATATATTTTTCTACTATAAATTGAGGTTATATCCTTAGCGCTTTCGTGAAGAATTTGGCTTTAGGTGTCATGGTGATAATTGTGTGTGACTGTAATAATTAGTTTCGAGACATGAGAGGATTCTTAAACACCAATGTTATATGTTATTTTTATTTAGTTTATTTACCGAACATAATTTTATTTTCCCCTTTTATTTGACGGAATTTATAGCCAGGGACGTTTTTACAATACGCAAAACAGACAAAATCTGGGGTTTCCAATTATTCAAAGATCAATTCTCTTACTCCATCAATTCTTCATTTTGTAAAATAGTTTTCATTACATTTTACTGTCACTTCTGGACGTAGCAAATATTCGTATGAGTAGAAAAGGATGCAGCAGTGTTTTGAGTTTTAAGCACATATTCAAAACTATATTTTCAATTTATGTTGTGAATATTTTTGGGTCCATATAATCCTTTTAATAATTAAACATATTGAAAATATGGATACTTATGTACAATTATATAAATATGCGATATTTCAAAATATCGACAAGATTTAATTATATAAAGCCGGTCCAACACGTATCAGTAGTTTATTTGCTCATGCCTATTTTCCTATTGCAGTTTTATTGAAGTGTTGAAATAGTTTTTTATTTTCATTATAGGAAGTAGGCGAGTCTGTGTAAAAGTTTATAAGATTTAATAATTCCAAATCTCTATTTCAGCAAGTAAGAATTTATCCAGAGAAATTCAAAAGCATTGCAGTAAATTTTCAGTGTGCATTTCGTATTGACACTAATGAAGCCAAATTAAGTCTAAATCTTCATTTTACTTTATTTATGTCTCGAAGGGTCAGAGATCAATTTTATTTAATACCAGTTATTTGGAAATTTATTTGAAACCTTAAATATCTAACAGTATTATATTACTCTACACAGCATGACATTGTTGAAAATGTAAATTAAAACATTTTATTCGGATCAATAATATGTGTCGATAAGTTGAATTCGTAGCCGAGGCCTTCCAAACTAAGAAACTTTTCGGCGCATTCTTTCTGGACGTTCAGAAGGCATTCGACAAAACGTGGACCACTGCAATTATATACAAACTCATACAAATGAATACCCCCCCCCCCTTATCCAAATCATTAACTCTTATATCAATAACAGATCTTTTCACTTTCGTATCCTAAATACCCTTTCCACTCAAAAACCCATTAAAGCTGGAGTCCCCCAAAGTTCTGTCTTTGCCCCTCTCCTTTTTAATTGCTATGTCAACGATACCCCCAATTCCCCCCAAACCTCCCTCTGTCTGTACGCCGACGATACGTGCATCATCTCCGTCCATAATAATATCGACTTCCTCCATACCCACCTCCAAAAGCATATCCATATCCTTGAGAATTATTATAAACAATGGAAATCAAAATTAACGCTTAGAAATCGCCCCTCATATCATGATTACCCCTCCCATATCATGACGTATCAATTATCATCCCCAATATCATGATTAACGATCAGCCTGTTTGTTTCTAGTGTGCACGTCCAAGTATCTCGGCGTCCATTTGGACAGCCGTCTTACTTAGCGTACGCACTTCGACTATGTTCTCAAAAAATCTAGAAAACTTACCGGATCCTTCAGTCATCTCCTTTTTTCAAATCATATTGACATCAATAACAAAATGCTTCTCTTCAAATCCATTGCACAACCCATCCTCCTTTATGCTTGTCCCATCTGGGGATTCGCGTGTAAATCAAGCATTGAAAAATAACAGATTGAACAAAACCGCATACTTAAAATAATTAGGAAAGCCTCCTCCCCGTTATTTGCGTAATGATGTGATTCGGAAGGATTTCAAGATCAAAACGATTAAATTTACAATCCAAAAACATGCAAAAATGTTTTTTCAAAACATCTCCAGCGTTCATAATGATTTATTATTTAATTTACTAGACTACTATCCGAGGCAGCATAAAAAGCGGCCGTGGGCAGTTCTTTACGATCCCCCATAGCATTATAATAAATTTTCTTCCATATCCTCACTTTTTTTTATTTTTCTTTATCAAAGACCTTTTTTTTGAAATCGTAACTTTTACTTGCTTCATCTCCTACCTTCTCTGATACATTTGTTTTCCCCCGTTTTGTTCTTCTGTGCTTGCACAGATGGCAGCACTTTAGTTTCTGTTGTTTCCCTTCCATTGGAAGGCGGGACATAATGTTTGTCCCTTTTTTATGTTTTTTTTTCAACTTAATTCTGCTCAAAAAATGTCATGTTAACATACCTAATATTCAAATCGGAGATTAAAGCCATCAACGGCTAGGAACCCCTACAATTGACACATTGGCTAACGTAATCTGTGTGAGTATATTAGGTTCTAGCCCTCTTTCAGAAATGCTGCAAGAAATAATGTGCAAAGTTAATTAAAATAAGCACATAAACATCTCTCAGTGAAGATCAAATGCATAAAAATATAACATACAGCTGTTCCCAGGATAAGTTAGATTGCATGTGTTTCTTCACGTGGATACGCGTTTATTTTTTGTCTGTTTGTTTGCAAGGATAGGAGTTTTGTCATGTTTGGCCCGCGAGCCTCTAACTAACTCAAAACTCGTCCATGGTATAAACATGGCTGCAGACTGCAGATCTATATAATTGTTTGATGTGCCTGTGTGTTTTCAGACCTGTAACTTGCGGTAGCAAAGACAATCTTTACACATTTTATCATCTACAAAACTGAAACTAACGTTCATGGAAATTTTATTCCTCCACCCATTGCATAAATTATAAAAGAGGAAGATAATTATTTCCATCTAGTCCAGAAACTCTTGATGACCTAGAAGGATTATATTTCGCACATATATAATCGGACAGAATATAATTGAACAACTTTTCTATTTTGACGGCTATTTCAAAGCTAAGTGCCATAGATTTTCATGGAAATAAAATTTAATAGATATATTTGCAAAATATTTTTATACGATTGTTAGTTCCCTTTTCTTTGGCAGTATTAATTGCGAGAACTACTAAATCTCTTAAACATTATTTTGAATAAAATTATAAATTTTCAATTCATTTCGAAATAATGAGACATTCATTACGTTTATGGCATCAGACTAAGCTATAGACTATTCATTCATAATTTGTACCGACAAACCACCACATTTTACTATATGATATTTATACTTACTAAACTCCCTCTATTCCCAATTTTTGTGATTTGAAACTGCGACAGTAGTTTAGACAGGAGAAGAAAATTATAATTCTGAAAGCAAATTTCTGCACTCAGGGGGGAAAATGAATCGATAATAGAACTTATATATTTTTACATTTAAAAATATTTTCGAAATATTTTTCTTCCAAGATTTTGCTTTTTCGTCTTCTTTCTTTCCGACCCGACTATCTGTTAAATATTAAATGATTTTCTTTTCACTCGACTGATTAAAAATCTGAAAAAGCATAAAGGTGGTCAGAAGTGGAAGGTGAAAGGCATCTATATGCCACAATAGTGGATGAAAGGTTTGCAAAGATCAAATTGTTAGTCTTGTTATTTATATATTTTATGTTATTTAAATATATGTATATATTTTTATGTTATGGAATTCAAAGTATTGTATTAACATTTTAAATTAATATAATAATAGTTACAAAAAACTGAAATTATATTGAAATGGGTAATATTAATTTGTTTATATATTAACAGGTCAATTTCGTTTTCTCTTTATTTCTTACATAATTCCTTAAATTGAGTACAATTGGACACAAAAAACACACCTATAAGTATCTGGAGTTACACTGAATGTGCAGGTTTATGTTTTTTATTTGGCAACAAGACGTGTTTTCAAAGGCGATGTTGCAGAAATCCGAATAAACTAAAATATCTCGAGAACTGTTTGCTCTAGAATTAAGGTTAATCTTATTATTTAAGTCTACATTAATTACATTACGTCTACATTAATAGTCTAAATTACATATAAAACAAGCAGTCCATTGATGTATTTCCTCATGTGTAGTTTTTGTTTACCTAAAATACATTGTAATGTGTGGGGGAAAATATCTTGTTTTCGATGAATCTACACGTTCAAAGCACTCTAGAAACCGAAAAAAAAAATAATTTAGCGTCAGGTCTGTATTTGTGTGTCTGTGTGTATGTCCTTTTGTCTCCGCGTCTGTTGTCTGTGCAATGTATGTATCCGCTGTACGTGAGAAAATAATTGACCAAATTTCACCAAATTTTGCAGATAACTCACTTATGAGATAGTCTGGTACTGAATGAATTTTTGTACGATTCGAATGAACATAACCTGTTTGACACTCAAAAACCTTATATATCCACTCTAGCTGAAAAGTCCGTGATTAAATTTTACAACATTTAGTAAATAAGTCACTTGTATTTTATTCTGGTTCTGATTTGATTTTTGTATATTTCAGAATAAAAGAAAATGCCCTTTTTGAGAAATGGCCCTAAAGATTCGGGAAATTCGTAAATAAAAGACTACACAAACTCAAATGTATCGATAAAATGCAATGTTAATATGTAACTTTCGACGTGAAAAAGACCCCCCATGACACTAAGACTAACCATTCTCGAGGTATTTTAGTTTTTTCGCATTTTTGCCACGCCGGCCGTCCAAACAGTTACCTTACACCTTTATAGTAGGTCGGACGGTCTGGGTCTCAACAGTACTTTTGCCACGTTGCCGATTTTGAAATAATTCCAATTGCAAAATGAAAAAGAAAAGTAAAGGAAACTTAGAATTCGGTGCATTTTCAAATAATTATATGCTTTATTTTGAATTATTATTAATTGTATTTTGAGCAATTAAACTCAATTTAATGGGTTAAGAATACTGAAATAAATTTCATTCTGTAGGTACAGTTATTTACTCTGCATGTCAGAGTTCTTTATTTTAGATTTTGAAACATTTGTTTGTTGGCGCTATTTCACAGACAAAACCGGTTCCTTTTTTCCGAATCGTACTGAAATCTAATCACCACCAGGAAATAGTTCAAAATGAAAATCGTTGAATTGGGATCCAAGGCACAAAATTGGAGGGCTAGTTGAAGTAAATGTATTTTAAGCCCAGGGTGACACGAGTAACATTGGTATGAAATTAAAGTAGATGCAGAGCCAAGTAATTAGGGTGTGTTAAAGGATTCAAATTTTAAGGAATGCAATGAGCAATGAATGGATGGATCAGATCAATAATGCAATTTTAATGTTTTCTTCGCCAAAATTTTTCCATAGCTCAAAACTAAAGACCGCTGGGTGGGTCAAGGAACAACTCAAACTGAAATTCTAGAATGGGACACTAAAGTAAAATTAAAATCATCACTATCTGTTAAAGTATTAGTCGAATTGGAATGAATTTTAAAAGAAGTTCTATAAAAATATTGCAATCTTATATTAAAAAATCAATATATTTTCACTTTGAAATTTGCTTTTTATATTTTTATTTCCATATCTGTAAGCAACAGATGTCTGGATTTCAACGTACTCAGATTGCTTACTTATAAGAGGAATGCAGAAATTGCGACCCTTTGCTTCCTAAGTCATTCAGCGGGGATTTTAACTAGAAGAGAATACTTTTAAATATAGCTCTGTTTCTGTATTGATTTTAAAAGGCTTTTTTGAATTATTTAAATATCAATATTTTTTTTTCGAATTTCTTAATGATTCCTGTTACTTTTCGTACTGATAGCTACAACAACAAAAGGATACGTATACACATACTGACAAACATGGGTTTTCACTCGTTAATAGTAAATCAAGCGTAAGAATATGATAGTAGATTATTAAAAGCCATTGCAAAATATTTATTTAAGGTATTTAAGGTATGATTCAATTACACACAATGCTCTGATTTAATATTTTATTCCTTAAACTCCGAAATTATCGATCGCAAACTGTTGATCTGAACTGTGATGCATGTTTACGTTGTTTTATCTATACTTTCCTCTTCCACACTAACAATGAATATAATTCCAAATTTAAGTAAAGGTATTTTATATTTTTTTATTTTATATAAAACATATATAATAAAAAAATAATAAAAAAGCATAATTTGTGTAAACATATATACATACGATACAATTCTTTTCTACATCAGTGTTATTTAACTCACGGCCCTGAACCTGATTGTTTATTCTGCTCAATAATTAACTTCTAGGACAATTTTCTTTTGTAAAACAAGTTTTCTGTATTTCAATGTTACTTAAAGTTTTACAAAGATTACAGGGAATATTATTTGTATAAATTATTAACTTTTATATCAGGATGTTCATGTAATTGGAAGTTGCATTGTAGAATATACAAAATTTTTGCACAAAATGTAATATGGGAATTCTTAAAACCTGCTGACGTCACACGACTGCATGCAACGTAGTGGTTAATGTAATAAAATACGCACGTAATAGTTTCAGTACTTTCCCCTATGCAAATGTCCATCTTAGGCTAAAATGTTCTTATATTACCTTATATTTCCCAAAAAGTATACGTATTTTCAAATCGAGGGTCGAAGAATGTTGAAAATTGTGGCTGTTCATCTGACCAATATCTACTCTTTAAGAATACGTAATAATAATTGAGAAATGTAGTGATAAATTTTACACCAGTTGAAATTCTCAACATCTTAAGCAATATCTTTGGGCCATATTTGCATATTTGTCAGCTTTTCCAATTAAAAGGTAATTTCAGAAATGTGGCAGCTTCTCCCTCCCACACCAAGTCGTCATATTCGAATTCGTAGCTTATTCGTGTATATTAAAATTGACAAACCTCCCTTTTCTAGGTGTCAGTAGCTCAGCCTCCGACGAAGCTAAAAACTCTTTCCTCAGTTCCATAGCAAAGCTGAGAAGAACAAAAGATAACACATTTACATTTATTGAGGTACTATGCAAGAAAAAATATCTTTAGAATGACATTTTTACAACATTCTTTCTCAGTCCGGCCGTCCAAATAGCTGCTCTTAGTCCTCTGGACGAGTCGGACGGTCTGGGTCTTCAACATTCTTTCTCAGTTTTGAAAGCTTAAACCTCTGAACATCTTAAGTACGGCCGTAACTTCTGAACTTCTTCAATCCAGCTTTATCTATTGAATCAATGTTTATGAAATATTGCTAATTTTTGTGTTCTGGTGGGAGACGCAATATTATTTGAAACTTAAGATGCAAATTAATTATAATTTCAAAAATGGAAAAACATAAATAAATTTAGCTCTGTGTTAAAGTACATTTTTCAATACCTGCTATGTTCCTTTACATAAACATGTTGATATATCATTTTGTTTTTGTTCCATAGAAGATAACTCAAAGGGCTTAAATGAATAAACAATTTATAAAGAAATACTTTGAATACATTTTTCTACTTTAATCTGCGATTATATCCTTAGCGCTTTGGGGAAGAATTGGGCTTTAAGAGTCATTTTAGTCTCGAACCAGGTTTTCGTAATTTCATCGAGGATAACAAACAATGCTTATACTCAAAATGGGGCTGAAGATTTCGTTCGTTTTAAATGCAAATCAGCCGTGACCGTGATAATGCATTTGACAACATGAAATTAAATTGTTATATACCAATGTTATATGTTATTTTTATTTAGTTTATGAATCGAACGTAATTTTATTTTCTCCTTTTCTTTTACGGAATATATAGCCAGGGCCGTTTTTACCATTCGCAAAACAGACCAACCCTGGGGTTTTCAATTATTCATAGGTCAATTCTCTTACTTCATCAATTCCTCATTTTGTGAAATAGTTTTCATTACATTTTACTGTCACTTCTGGACGTAGCAAATATTCGTATGAGTAGAAAAGGATGCAGCAGTGTTTTGAGCTTTAAGCACATATTCAAAACTCTATTTTCAATTTGTGTTTTGAATAATTTGGTGTCCATATAATCCTCTTAGAAATTAAACACACTGAAAATATCGATAATCATGTACAATTATAAAAATATGCGAAGGGTCATATGTCGATTTTATTTAATATCAGTTATTTGGACAATTATTCGAAACCTTAAATATCTATTGTTCTACAGAGCATGACGTTGTTGAAAAAGTAAAATGAAATATTTTATTCGGATCGGTAATATGTGTCGATAATATTATAATAATATGTATCATATAAATAATGTTTTCGGTTGTTATGGCAGCTCTGTCGATATGAGTCCTTTCATCAAGAACGCTGCACGTGCAAGAAATAATGTGCGCAGCTAATTGAAATAAACCCAAAAACATATCATAGTAAAGATCAAATATATAAAAAAATACAAGACAGATCAATCATGCATAAGCATTGATTATGAAACTCTTTCCAACTGAAATGCAATTTCATTTAAAAATCTCTAAAGTGTGATACCTTCAGTGGTGATATCTTTTAAATTATCGCAGTACTACAGTAATTTATTAAACTTAAATATTTAAAACTGTATCGAAATATAAATCATCTGATTCGCTATGCAAAATCAATAAATATTTCATTCATGTAACTTGTATTCCAGACTCCAGAGTTAAATAATTTTGTATGAAAAAATTTAACAATTCTTATGTAACTCACCTTACAAGCGCTTGAGATATTTGCATTCTGCATAAGTTAAAATTAGGGTTCGTTGAAGAAATAGTAAAAGTTTAGGGATCATTTAAAATCACAACTATTGTAATTGCGTAGGCACGGAATTTAGATACACAGATAATACACTGATACACAGGTAATATATATGTGTGCGTGTGTATGTATTCAAAGTAGTGGAATCGTGCCGAAGATCGAAATTCGAGTTTTCGAGGGATCTACACGTTTTGGGACTTCTAGAACACGAAAAAACTATTTTTAGGAAGACATCTGTGTGTATAAGTGTGTATCAGTGTGTGTTTCTGTGTATCTGTGTGTGCATCTGTGTGTCTGTGAGGATATTGTATCTACTCTAACTGAAAAACTAATGGACCGAATTTAATACAATTTGGTAGGTAAGTTTTTTGTGGGAAACCCTGATGTTCATTTGATTATAGTACGATTCGTAATAAAAGGATCTGTCTTCTTTGCGAAATGGGCGGCAGAAATTGCCTTTATCCACTCTAGCTAAAAACTAATGGACCAAATTTAACACAATTTGGTGTAAAATATTTCAATAATCTACAAGTGATTTATATACCAAATTTAACAAAATTTGTTATATAAATCACTTGTAGGTTATTCTAGTACGATTCGGGAAAAAGGAACGGGCTGTTTTTGCGAAATGGCCATGCGAATTTCCAACACTTAGTGCTATAGATTGTTAACTAGAGTACGGTTTAAGACATTTATTTGCATATTCTTACGATTAAGAGTTTTAATTCTCCTTTTTCTGACAGGAATTACGAGTTCTTAAAAAACTCTTAAAGGCATTTTGAATAAATTATGAATTAGAAATTTATTTAGTCTACCATTAAATGTATGACATTAGACCAAGTTAAACACTATTTACTCATCATTTATTTCAAAAAACATCATCACATTTTTGGAAATAAACGTTACACTCATTAAACTCTCTCAATTAACGACTTTTGTGATTTGAAACCGCGATAGTAGCATATATAAGAGGAAAATGTGCCTTTCTAAAACGAATTTCGGCTGTCAAGGGGAAAATATATAGATAAAAGAACTCTCCTTTTTTTTCTTTCCTTATATACATAATGTATAAGGAAAGTATTGTGACGGAGTCAAAAATTCGAATTCGAGTTTTCGACGGGAGAGCACGTTTCAAGCATCCCTGATCACGAATCAAACATTTTTGAAGTGATGCCTGTGTGTTTGTATGTGTGTGTGTGTGTGAAAGTGTGTGTGTGTGTGTGTGTGTGTGTGTGAAAGTATGTGTGTGTGTGTGTGTGTGTGTGTCAGTGAGTCTGTGGAGACGATAACTGGCGAACGAATGGACCGATTCGAACCCAAATTTGGTACAAACATCACAATACGTAAACACTGGAAGCCTATTGTTTTTATACGCAATCGAATGTTCAGAATCCCCCTAAATTTGCGAATGAAATTTTGAAAAAATCGTTAAAAAATCAAAACCGCTAATAAAGTTACGCAAATAGACATTTCTTATGTAATTTTTCATTAGAAAACGATTGACATAAATTTTAGAACGCTAACATGAACCGTTCTCGAGATATTGTACATTTTTCAAAAAAAAATATCAAAAACTCATAAAATAAAAAAAAAAATTTCCTTTTGAGAAACATGTTCACTTTTCATATGCAATACCATGCGATAAATTAGGTGACATCATTCTCGTGGATTTAGCTCGTTCCATTTATGAAAAAAGATACTTTAAGTAATACTTTTGCATTTGAACGCCAATAGTCATTTATCTGCTATAAGAATAACTTATTTCTTCGTCCATAACGCTTGGCGAGATTTTGGCGACAAAATTGGCGGAATGTCGCCAACTTGGCGACTTTTTGAAATGTTGCCAAATTAACGAAAATCTCACCAAATGGATAAAAATGACGCTAAATCAATGAAAATGACGACTAATTGTCATAAATTCAATATCTTGGAAAGAATATAAGTATCTACTATAAGAATAACATTTTTTTAAACTGTAAACATAGTAAATTCATTGCATTATATAAGGAAAGTCATGTGTTGCCCACATCGGATTTTTTAATATTTATGAATGATTGCCACAGATTTACATTTCGAGATATTGCTTTTTCTTTCCCTTCCGTTCTGTTCCATTTCTCTGTTAAATATTAATTAATTTTTTTTTACTTAATGACCATAATTCTGAAAACGTATAAAGGAGATCAGAAGTGGAAGGTGTAAAGTCATGTATCTACAGGGGAAAGATTAAGATAATTTCCATATTATCAGGACTAGTCGTTCTCGAAGTATTTCCGTTTTTTTTCAAATTTGTCACGTCGCGTATATGAATATACGTCCAATCTCTAAATGGGAAATTAAATAAATAAAACAGCATTTTGTGCTAATTATTATATTTTGAGCAATAAAACTCAATTTAATGGAATGTGAAAGATAAAATGAATTTGATTATGTAGCGACAGTCATATGCTGTCTATATCAGATTTCTTAGTTTCGGTTTTGCAAATTTTTATATTTCTTTTTTTGCAAATCGTGCTAAAATCTAATCAGCAGCAGGGTGGCCCACTAATGAGTTATCGTCAAAATTTTGTAAAGTTTGGTCAATTAGTTTTTGAGCTAAATTGAATATATTTATTGCACAGACAGACACACAGACAGACACACAGACATATACACAGACAGACACATGCACAGACAGACACACAAACATATACAGAGACATACACATAGACAGGCAGATACACAGACACATACACAGACAGACACACATACATATACAGAGACATACACACAGACACACCCATACACACAGAATACCGCTAAAAATAGCTTTCTCTGCCTCTAGAGTGGGGGGAACGTATACATCCTGCGAAAAAACGAATTCCGATTTTCGACATCTTTCCCTATAGATTATAATGTGCAGATAGTAACAACGGGTCAGAAACTTTTGAAATCGGAATTTATAGTTGGTCCTCCAAGGGCGGGCAAAAAGTGTTATTGTTAAAAAATTGTCCCTACCCTCCTGAAGTCTCGCCAGAAACTTAGTAGACTGAAGCTTTAAACACATATAGTAACGGCGATGATGCAGACCTAACGGAGCCTAGATTTTCGATTTATTTCCTGGAAGTGGAGAAAGTGGGATCTTTCGAAAATTCATTATAGACAATCCAGAAGCCTTTCGGTAACTTAAGTTAGCGCTAGATCTGTAAAGGGGTATTAATTAACATAATACTACTCAATTGCACCATCTAACTTTAACAATAAATCATATATTAACAACATAAATCAGCATCTCTTGGCAGCACGTGGTGCAACTTTCTGATGAATAACTTAGAGTTCCACCCAACATTCCTGGCAGACATAATATGGACGAATGAGGCATGTTTTTTGTGGAACGGAATGTTTAATAGACATAATGTTCATACCTTGTCGCTAGAAAGTCCGAGATATGCCGTCGAAGTTCGACATCAAAAACGCTGGTCGATTAATGTTTGGTGCAGAATTTTTAATGACAGGCTCATTGGACCAGTCTTTTACGAGGGCACGTTAACGGGACAACGGTACTTGCAGCGTCTGCAGGATGTAATAACCGACTTTGTTGAGAATCTACCGTTGCACCAATGCCAAAATGTATGGTTCCAACATGACGGTGCACCTCCGCATAAGATTTCAAACGTTCAGCAGTACCTAATAGAGACATTCCAGAATCAAGCCATCGGGTATGGTGGTTCCGTCGAGTGGCCCCCGCGCTCACCTGAATTGAACCCATTGGGCTTTTTTTTATGGGGACACATAAAAGGGCAGGTATATGCTACCCCTTCGCCAACATTTCAGGATCTTCGACTACGTATTACTGATGCTTGTGCTTCCGTAACACCTGCCAGGTTGCACAATGTGCAGCTAGAAATCCATCCCAGAGTGCAAATGTGTATAGTGGCTAACGGAGAGTATTTTGAGCAATATACTATTGTATATAAATGATCCTGAAGACAGGGAAGTGTCTCAGTTTCTTTCTTCCACTCTTTATGACATGACGATTTTCGAAATCGTGATAATACAAATGTTCATTTCTTGCATTCTGTTTTGAGTATTAATGTGCGCATGGTATCTTTTTGTACTAAATCGAGAGAGCTCTACAACTTTCTAATTGATTTTTTTCACATATATTTCACCGTTTACGAGATAGGACCTCTAAAATTTGACGATAGATGGCGTTATAAGTTGTCTCATCGTGTAGCGCATAGCCTTTATAACGGATATAAGTGGGCACCCAGTATAGTATCGACTATTATTATCTAGTAAAGCTGGATTTTCGATATCTCCTCCGGGGTTGACAAAATTGGGAAATTGTCGGAAAGATTTTACAAATTATTTAGAAGATGTAGAAACCTAGAAGGCTTACACTTTGCACACTTATAGTATCAGCCACTAAACAGAACTATACTGAGCCAATACTAAGACGAAAACAACTTACGGTGCGCTCCGTTCCTTCCTGAACGAACAAATAGTTAAAAATTATTGGTGTGAAAGTTATTTTATTAAGAATTATCTTATTTTTGACAGCATAAATTATAATAATTTATATAAATCTCTCGACCATATCTACATGAATAAAATTGAAAAAATGCGTGTGTGTGTGTAAGTTTGTCTTAAAATATCACGAGAAACGGTTACACCGAATTTCATGAAATCTTATGTATGGTTGAAAATAGCTGATCATAAAATTTAGTCTATGTTTCTAGTTTCTAAGATCGAAGGTTGTCGATACATAATTGTAAGAAACGAACCTCTTGTAAAAAAATGCAGACGATATTTTTTCCGAAAATTTATTTGAAGGTGATTTGTTGCTCACCAAAGCAATTAAATAAAATGAATTTATGAAGCAGACGATTTCAATTTCTATTTTTCAGATTTACATAGAGAAATTAATATAAAAAAAGTTGATGTAGGAAGCGTATGAATATACTTAAATAGCCTAACCAATTTACTTCTTTCACAGTGAAAAAAAAATGATGAAAAGATCCACCGTACAGTGATTTTAACGTTGAATTGTACTTCAGACGGTTTTCCTGATGAAGACTGGTAATACTATCAAAGTGCCCAATTATCTTATACTTCACGCGACTCTAAATTAACAATTATTAATATTGATAGTATCCCCAATAAGCAATATAGTCTATATATCAAAATATTTTAATATTTAATTCATCAATTAGGCGTCATTTTCATTAACTTTGACAACATTTTCGTCAATCTGAGACAAATATTGCCAACACAGCGATATCCTAGATTGTTCACCAAGTTGATGAAATGCATTGCCCAGTGTTTCAGATAAATGGAGAGAGGGACATTTTTTGTACCAAAGTTATGCCTGCCATACGACGGAATTCAAAATTTGCAAATCGTTACCTCTCGTTTGCCTTCATTTTTATTAATATGACGACATTTCCCTAACTTTGACATTATTTAAAATACTCGCAAAGTTGGCGACATCCTGCCGAAAGGTTCGTCTAGAGTTACGGACGGACGAGCTGATGCATGGAGGAACGTATAAATTCTTACTGTCGAATCTTATATTACTTCCAAGTCATTGAATTTTCATCAAAGTGTCGTCATTTTCATTGATTTAGCTTCATTTTTACAGATGTGGCTACTTTTCTTCAATTTGTCGATATTTTAAAAAAAATCGGCATGTTGGCAATATTCCGTCAAAATAGCCGCTAAAATGTCACGAAGAGTTATGGGTGACAAGTATGTTATCCTTATAGTTGGTAAATGACCGTTGGCGTAAGAACTAGTACCTGTAATATCTTATCTCGTGAATGGAACGTGTTAAATACACGAGAATGATATTAACAAATTATCGCATAATGTTACCTATGCAAAGTGAAAATGCTTTACAGTAGCTAATTTTTTTATTTTATTTTATGTAGTTTTTTGATACATGTACTATTTGAAAAATGTGCAATATCTCGAGAACGGTTCACACTAGCGTTCTTATTTTTATCTTAACTGCTTTATATTTTATAGGTTTTGGTTTTTTGATTTTTTTCAAAATGCGATACGAAAATTTAGGGGTGTTCTGAACATCGGATTGCGTTTGAAAACAATAATGTTCCAGTGTTCTCAAATTGAAATTTTTGCACTAAATTCCGTTCGCATCTCTCCATTCGTTCGTGAGATATGGTCTCCACAGACTTACGGACACACACATACGCACAGACACATACACACACACATACACGCACGCACTCGCGCGATCGCACACACATGCACCGCGAGAGCTCACATGCACATACACACACACACGCACAGACGCGCGTGCACACATACACACACACACACACAGAGAGAGAGAGAGAGAGAGAGAGAGATCGGCATCACCAAAAAAAGTTTAATTCGTATCCAGGAATGATTGAAACCTGCTCTCCCGTCAAAAACTCTAATTCGGATTCTCGACCCCGTCACAATACTTTTCTTATACATTATACTATGCATATAAGGTGAGTAAAAATAAAACGCTAGTATGAACCGTTTTCTCGAGATATTACATATTTTTCAAATAAATTTATCAATGAATCACATTATTTCGAAGTACCCCATTAACTTTGAATAAAACGCAAAGGCAGATTTTGTGAAACACACTGTTATCTGATTTAAACCATTTTTAATTTTCTACGTTAATTGCATGCCATAAATCCAATGTTATTTGTTTATACCATGACAACATTTCTCACAAATAGCATGCCAATTTTTTATATAAATTGTGTTATATTTATATCAAATTTTATGTATATGGATATAAATATAATAAGAAAATTAAAACAACGGCGAGTTTCATCAAGCAAGAACTTAAGTATCTGAGTTATGGAAATTTTGTTTCTTGTCACGTTGCTAACAGACTTTTAAACGCTACACACATTACGGATACACAAATATGAAGAAATAATTTTGCTGTTTATAAAAAGCTAACGACAGATTTATTTTGAAAAACATTTTTTATAGTCATATTTTATTTGCATTATGATTTCCTAAAATATCGAAATGAATGAATTCCTTTTAATTATGTTTCATAACTGAAATGGTGAAAATATTTTTTGCTTGATAAAGATTTGATGTAATATATGTGCTTCTTGCTATCCCATGTCTTATTAGTGCAAACCCATGTCCTTCTAGTGATATCTGAAGCGTACTGTATATTTTGGGATATGTGGGCATATCGTCATAACGAAAGTTCAGGTACATAATAGGGTAGTGAAGCTGGAATGAAAACATAACTGAGAATATATTTTTAGAATGTAAGTGAAATATGCGGAACGATGTGTGTCTAATTTAAGATTATGATGACATATTTCCCACATGGATACTATATATTGAAACAAAAGTAGTGCAGCCGCCACTGGTTGCCAAATTCCGCGTTCCTCTTGCTGTATGTTACGTAGCGCAAAATCTATGACTTAGAAAATAATGATGTTTCTATATTTGTAGAGAAATATCCAGAGCTGGCTGGAAAAGGAAGTGTATTAAAGTATTTTTAAATATTGAGGAAAGAACATTTTGAAGTTTTCAGGAAGACATTTTTTTTCAGAATAAAAATTTCATTTTCATGGAGTTTGTTATGCATTTATGAGCTAAATAAATAATAAATTTTCTTAATTTATATTTTGCACCCCACTGCTTTCCGTACAAAATTTCAAAATTTAATAAGTATTAAAGTTTTCCTTCTTTTAATATAGAGACTATCTGACTTTGTGCTTTTCTCACATCAAAGATGATAAATTTTTTAAATAAAATATATTTTTAAAATAAATTAGAATTTTTTACTTATGTATTTTTCCCGGCCACCTCCAGATATTAGGGAAACACACTGATATAAAACATTTTTCGATTTAAAATTCAGTTTAGGAAATATTTAACGTCAAAGTCAAAGGAAGAATATTTGAGGGGCGGTTGGCGTTCTGGGCAGACAAGTAATAGCATGACCTGGAATTTTTGTCGGCAGAAATTGTTGAAATTTTGCAGGACGGAACTCTTTTTTGAAATTTCGATTTAGTTAATGAGATATTAAATTTTCATGCGCTTCTGAAGTGAAAATTTGAGTGTTTTGCAACAATTGCAGACTTGAGTATTTGGATTTAATTGACATTACACAACAGTGGTTTATTGTTGTAAATTTATCTTTACTGCAAACGTAACATACACTTTTGCCACAGTATCCCGGGCCAAAATTTCCTAACTGGGAACCGGTACAGACATTCCTCCGGAGCCCTCTTCATCTCTATGAAATGATCAAAAATCGTTTTAAGAAACAAAATTGTGTTCTCTAAAAAGGTATACAAAATGTGGTATACAAAATTTAAAGTATTGGCAACTTTATCATATGCAAGATGATAACATGCTAAATTAGTTCACTTAATACCTATATATTCCCAAAGTGAATATTTTCGCTGGGAGAACCGATTTAGTTGGCATACATATTTTTGAGGAAACTTATTTTAATTGCGCGCGCCCGGGGAAGATGCCCCGCTTGCACCTGCTTTCCTAAGGCCCTGGTTCTATTACGAACAAACGGCAAAACGTACAATTATTAAATTTTGGCGTTTGTTCGTAATACATTAAGAAATTGTTCTTAATAGCAGGCGGCACGAAAGAGTTTACGTTGCAGTCTCAGAGAGCGAAAGGAAGTAGAAGACGAAGCCTTCCAACTCACAGCGCAGGTTTCGGGTTAGCAAGCGTAGCGATCTGGGAGAGGAGCGTAGTGAAATTCTTACCGAAGGGAGTTAATGAACATCAGCTGATAAGTGAGCGAATATTTTATTTGTACATCACACTTGTGGCGAACTCCGATTATAGATCGTTTACGCGGTCTGGATTGAAAGATGTCTTGTAAATGCTTGTGAGCTAAATGTCTTGTAAATGTGAGACAGCAATGGAGGTACCCCAACGGGCGTAGTGCACCTGCAAAGCACACGGCACGAGAGTTCTCGCGAAGCAAAAGTTAGCAAGTTACGGGGCTAGCAAACCAGCTAACCCTATAGCAAGCAAGCTAACCCCGTTAGTTAGCATACAAGCACGAGTTTTTGCAAGTTACGAGCATAGTGAGCAGAGGGCATAGCCCCCAAGTTCATTAATAAATGCATCAGTTTTGTAGAATTTCTTACATTAGATAACATTATTTGCTGTAAAAATAAATCAAGTATATTTAAATGGAGTACTACTTTTACTATGGGCTGACGGATTTTAAATTCTTCATGTCTTCATCAATTTATAACAGAACTGATTTCTGCTGAATTTTTACTGGATTATTTTTTACAAACCTCATTACATTTTAATACATCGGTTCTATACTTATAAAACTCCTTCCTCTATAAAAATTTTTCTCTTATTCGAAACTACGAAGGGCTTGAGTATATATTATTTGGAAAGAAAAACTCAATCGTAAAGCTAAATATACTATTCAATGGGGGAAAAATAGATCATAGAACCTTTTGTATTTAATAAGATTTTTGAAACATTAATCTTCAAATATTTTGCTTTTTCATCATTTTACTTTCCAGTTCATCCCACTGTTCAATATCTTTGGATTTCCCTTTCATTCTAATGTGTTAAAAATCAAAAAACTGTTGAGACGTTAAGAGTTCCAGGTAACAGGAAGTTACATTGTAGAATGTAAAAATGGAAATAATGTAAAACAGAACAAAGTGTAAAATGAAAATTCTCAAAATCATCTAACGTCACACCACTATATGCAATGCAGTGGTTAATGCAGTTAAATACGTAAAACTGTATTTTGATTAAACAAAATTGCATATTTTATTACCTAGGACAAGAGAAACTAACATCTCATACTAACATCCCATTTTGTGAAAATATTGAATACTTCAGGAACATAACTTCTTCTTATTAGGCCCAGACCGTCCAACCTACCCAAATCTGCAATGCATCTGTTTAGATGACCGGAAAGCGCCACCTAGTTTAGACCGAAACCCAGTGGAACCGGCATCGACAGAGACGTACCCTCATTCCTCTCGGAAAGACTTTAGGACCCACATGTTTAACGTACTCCGCATGAACATGGAAAAAGTTTGGGCACAGACGGGAATCGAACTCGGGTTGCTCGAGTGCAATCCTCTTACGTTAACAACTGGGTTGTCACTCCCCTAGGCACATAACTTGTGAAAAAAATCTGAGCTGATGAACCACATTCCACACTGCATAAAAGTCCTCAGCATCACATGAACATGTACTCCGCATGGACATGGAAACAGTTTGGGCACAGACGGGAATCGAACTCGGGTTGCTCGAGTGCAATCCTCTTACGTTAACAACTGGGTTGTCACTTCCCTAGGCACATAACTTGTGAAAAAAATCTGAGCTGATGAACCACATTCCACACTGCATAAAAGTCCTCAGCATCACCCCTTTTCAGACACGATTAGTGACCCCCAACAGAAATCGATAATAATGGTACAGATACGTCAAAATTTTCAGTTATTCTGGAGATAAACTGTATGTCAAGCATCTGTTATAAAAGAATTTTAAAACTTTAGAAAGCGTCTTTTCGATATTCCTCTCATTTGATAATGCACATTTTATTACACATACAATCTGCCAAACTTATTACATTAAGTTGTGATTCGAAGGGAAAGCGTGATAAAATACGTGCTAATTCGCATAGAGTACTTAAAATTTTTGTACAGAAAGATTCAGCAATTCTAATAAATAAATGTTACTACAAATATTGTTGAAGAACAGGTTGTATAACGCCTGTAGTATCAATTCTTTGCATATGCAAAACACCGACCCTAGGCGAAAATGCTCTTTTAATACCTCATATTTAAAAAAAAACATTATGAGTTATCAAATCAGCTAGGACCGTAGAATGTTCAAAATTTTTGCTCTTCATCTGAGAAATCACTGCTCTTTCAGAATGAGCAATAATAATTGAGAAAGGTGCTGACAAGATTTTGAAATTCTATACATCTTATGCACTATATTTGGGCCACAATTGCACATTTGTCATCTTTCGCACATTAAAAGCCATTTTATGATTACGGAACCCCCCCTCTCCAACAATTCGTGATGGCTTAATTCGTAGATGAAAAGAATGTATTATACTTGACATATCCTGCGGTCTAAGGCCTGTAGCTCAGCCTTCGAGAAAGCTAAATATTTAATTAATTTCCCTTTGTATAGTCATCTCAAAACTGACAAAAAAATTACGATTGTTGCGATAGCACGCGAAACAAAATAACTTTAAAATGCTATATTTTACTATTGTTGGTCCAGTCTTTTCTTCTTCACTGTTTACAGCCTTAATTACTGAAATTGGTCCGTACAACCTTCACTACTGCATCAATTGGTCTGAACAATGGCCCATTTTGTGTGCTCTAGTAGCATACTTATTATTTGAATCTAAAGATACGTCTGATTTAGAATTTCAAAAATAGACAAACATAAATAAATTGCGCTCGTTGGTAAAGTACAGTTTGCAATACCCTATATTTTCTTGCATAGTCATGTTGCTATATAATTTCGTTTTAGGTGCGTGGTAAACAAAATTAAAAGGGCTTAAATAATTACCCGATTTATGAATATATCTTCAGAAAATATTTTTCTATGATGGATTGAGGTTACATCTTCAGGAACTTTGGATAAGATTTGTGCATATAGGTAAAAGTCAAGAGATAAAAATATATATAAATAAATCGTCAATATCGTTTGAGTTAATAACTCTCATGGCGCTGGAGAAAGATAAATAGCCTTGCATTGCATGTATATTTCTTTTGCGAAAGGCCTAATGTATTTATATAAACTGTTAATTTTATAAAAATAAATTATTAGAGCATTGAAATTTAGAACTGACACAATACAGAATGTTATTCCGTATTCAAATTTATGTTAACTTTCAATTAGATTTTATCTCCATATATTCTATAATATATCCTGCAACTATGAAAATATAATAATTAATTATATTCGTAATTAGGCAACACATAATTTAAAAATAATCAGAAATACATATACTAAATACTACCGAATTCTGTTTGTGTCATCTAGCAATAGCGATTATTTTACTAACACTAGCGACACCTAGATATAATTCTCAAGCCATTATGGCGTTTTCAAGTGTTTCATCCATAGGAGTTTAAGCTCCTTCTTTCTAACTCCATGTATTTGTGCTTTAAGAGTTATTTTAGTCTCAAACGAGGTTTCCGAAATTTTTACCAAGAAATGCAAACAATATATATATATATTAATCTAAAAATTATTAAGATTATTATTCTGTCGAAAAGGTTTGAATGCTCTCTTATAGTTTAACAGTTTATCCACTTGTTTTAGATATGTTTTGTGGGTGAATTCACCCGAAGTAGCCTAATCATATACGAGTGAAATTTAATAAAAATGAGGCTTAACACTTCGCACGCAATAAGATCTTATTTTCATTTTACCAGTGAACTTAATAATTTGTTTCAAAATATGATATCGGAGTGTTAATACCGATTTCATCTGCTATTTTTTTAAATTTATTTAGCGAATATAATTTTATTTCTCCTTGTTATTTGACGGAATATATGACCAGAACGGTTTTTTATCATGTGCAAAATAGACAAACTCTGGGAGTTGTAATTATTCGAAGGTCTATTTGCTTTACTTCATCTATATAATATTTCGTACGAATTTTCTTAAATAGCTTTCATTACATTTTACTGTCACCTCTAGACTTCGCAAATATTTGTTGGAGTAAAATATCAAATAACAATTTGAAATATTTTTAAATATTTTAGTACCCATAGAATCTTATTAGAAAGTAAACTAATTGAAACTACTGATATTCATGTTTAATTAAAACATTAAGCGATATTTAGAAAATATCAAAAAGGTTTAATTGAAGAAAACCGGGCAACACGTGTCAATAGCTAAATTGCTCACGCCCATTTCCTTATTGCAGTTATACTGAAGTATTCAAATAGTTTTTATTTTCAATAAATAGGAAGTGGAGCCTATGTAAAAGTTTTTTAAGATTTTTCATTCCGTATCATTATTTCAACAAGTAAAGATGTAACTAGGAAAATATAAAAAAAAAATATTTTTCCAGTGTGCATCATACCGACACTAATTCTACCATATCAAGTATAAATTTTCAATTTATTTCATTTATGACTCGAAAGGTCATGGGTCAAATTTATTTGTTGGCGGTTATTTCGACAATTAGTCGATAGCCCTAAATAGGTAACTGTATTTTGTTGTTCAACAGAACAGGGCATTGATGACAAGATAAAATGAAACATTTTATTCCGACTGTTAATATGTTCCAATAATATTTTAATAACATGATTTATATAATAAATGTTTTCGTTTTATCTAAACACTAGTCCAGCGAGTCGTCGGTCTTTCAAGAACGTTGCAAACAAATAAAGTGCGCAGCTAATTAGAATAACCACCACGAATGAAGGACGCAGTTAATTGAAATAAACTGGCTCGGTCTCAATACGTAAAATCTTGAGCATCCCGTAGTAAAGCGCAAATATATAAAAGTAAAACATACAGCTGTTTCGAGAATAAGTTAGATTGCATGTTTTTCTTCGTATACGTACTTCGGATACGTGTTTTTTACGAGGATACATGTTTTAATATGTTTGGTCCGCGAACGGACTCAAATATCATCCATGGTAAAAAAAGGCTGAAAACTGTTGATCTATATAATACTTCTTTGATGTGCTTATTTCTTTTCAGACCCGAAACATGAGGTAACCAAAAATACACTCTTTACACACTTTATCGACCACATGACTGAAACTAGCTTACACGTAAATTTTATTCCTTCATTTATAGCATAAAATATATAGGTGGAAGATAATTATTTCCAGATGGTCTAGAAGCTCTTTATGACCTAGAAGGATTATATTTTGCATATATATAAAATCAACCACCGAACAGAATGTAATCAACCAAATTTTCGATTTAGATGACTATTTCATTACTAAGTGTCATAGATTTTTACCACACTAAGTGTCATAGGTTACTAAGTGTCATTACTAAGTGTCATAGGTTTTAATATGTTTGGTCCGCGAACGGACTCAAATATCATCCATGGTAAAAAAAGGCTGAAAACTGTTGATCTATATAATACTTCTTTGATGTGCTTATTTCTTTTCAGACCCGAAACATGAGGTAACCAAAAATACACTCTTTACACACTTTATCGACCACATGACTGAAACTAGCTTACACGTAAATTTTATTCCTTCATTTATAGCATAAAATATATAGGTGGAAGATAATTATTTCCAGATGGTCTAGAAGCTCTTTATGACCTAGAAGGATTATATTTTGCATATATATAAAATCAACCACCGAACAGAATGTAATCAACCAAATTTTCGATTTAGATGACTATTTCATTACTAAGTGTCATAGATTTTTAAACAAATAAAATTTAAGAGAATTATTTGCAAATTATTTTTAATACGAATGTAGTTCCCTTTTCTTTGACAGTATAAAGTGCAAGAACTTATTAAATCTCTTAAACAGTATTTTGAATAAAATTATAAATTTTAAATTTATTTCTAAACATTGAGACTTTCATTACGTTTATGGCATTTGGCCAAGTTATAAAGTATTTTTTCATTCTGTGTCCCCCTACCATACCAAATAGTGATGTTCGAATTCGTAACTGATAAGTGCTTATTACACTTAACAAATCCCGTTTTCTAGGGGTCAGTAGCTCAAACTCCGAGAAATCTACATACGTCATTGTTTGTCATCAGTAAAGCCACCTCAAAGCTGAGAGAAACAAACCATTACAAATTTGCAATTATTGAGATTCTATGCCAGTAAAAATAACTTTAAAATGGCATTTTTTGCAACTTTGTTTCTCAGTGTTGATAGCCTTAACTGCTGATCTTCAACAGTACAGCCGTAACTGCTGAAGTTCTTCAGTCCAGCCGTATCTACTGAATCAATTTTTATGAAAGCTTGTTCATTTTGTGTGTTCTGGTGGGAGACGCAGACTTTTTATTTGAAACTAAAGATGCATATGAATTATAATTTCAAAAATGGAAAAACTTTAATACATTGTGCTCGGTGTTAAAATACAGTTCTCAATACCTGCTATATTTCTTTACATAATCATGTTGATATATCATTTTGTTTTTGTTGCATCGAAAACAACTGAAACGGCGTAAACGAATAAACAATTTAATAAAATATTTTGAATATATTTTGCTACTGTAAAATGAGGTTATATCCTCAGAGCTTTGGAGAAGAATTGGGTGTTAGAAGTCACTTTAGACTCGAACCAGGTTTTCGTAATTTCAACTAGGATAGCAATCAATGCATATACTCAAAATGGGACTAAAAATTTTGCACGTATTAACATTAATTTATCCGTGACCGTAATAATTAGTTTCAAAACATGAGACAGGGGAGGAGTTTCAAATGCCAATGCTATATGTTATTTTTATTTTGTATATTTACGGAACATAATTTTATTTCCCCCTGTTTTTTTACGGCCTATATAGCTAGAGTCGTTTTTTACCATAAGCAAATCAGACAAAATCTGTGGTTTTCAATCATTCAAAAGTCAATTCTCTTACTTCATCAATTCTTCATTTTGTGAAATAGTTTTCATTACATTTTACTGCCACCTCTGGCCGTAGCAAATATTCGCATGAGTAGAAAATAATATAGCAATATTTTGAGCTTTAAGCACATATTCAAAACTCTATTTTCAATTTGTGTTTTGAATATTTTGGTGTCCATATAATCCTCTTAGAAATTAAACACACTGAAATATCGATAATCATGTACAATTATAAAAATATGCGATATTTCAAAAATATCGACAATATTTGATTGTACAAAGCCGGTCCTACACGTATCAATAGTTTATTTGTTCAGGACCATTTTCCTGTTGCAGTTCTATTAAAATATTGAAATAGTTTTTATTATCATAAAATAGGAATTAGGCGAGTCTGTGTAAAAGTTTTATAATATTTATTCAATACAAACCACCATTTCGGCAAGTAAGAATTTGACCAGGGAAATTTAAAAGCATTGCAGTAACTTTTCGTTTTGCATTTCGTATTCACACTCATAAGACCAAATTAAGTCTAATATTTCATTTTATTTTATTTATCTCTCGAAGAGTCAGAGGTCAATTTTATTTAATACCAGAAATTTGGACATTTATTCCAAACCTTAAATATATAATAATATTCTATTGTTCTACAGAACATGACAGTGTTGAAAAAGTAAAATTAATCATTTTATTCGGATCATTAATATGTGCCGATAATATTATAATAATATACTTTATATAAATGGTATTTTCGTTTAATCTGTGCTCTCAATGTTGACTTGACTTCTCTCAAGAACGCTGCAAGAGAAATAAATAATGTGCGCAGCTAATTAATATAAGCCCATAAACATCTCATAGTAAATATCAAATACATAAAAATATAACATACAACTGTTTCGCGGATAAGTTAGATTGCATGTTTTTCGTTTTTTTTTTGTTTGTTTGCGAGGATAGGAGTTTTAACATGTTTGGCCCACGAGCCTCTAACTAACTCAAATATCGCGTCCATAGTATAAAAATGGCTGTAAACCTCGGATCTATATAATAATTGTTTGATGTGCCTGTGTCTTTTCGGACCTGAACCTATCTGTTAAATATTAAATGATTTTCTTTTCATTCGAACGATTAAAAATCTGAAAACGCATAAAGATGGTCAGAAGTGGAAGGTGAAAGGCATCTATATGCGATAATAGTGGATGAAATGTTTGCAAAGATGAAACTGTTAGTCTTGTATTTAATAAATAATTTTATGTCATGGAATTCAAAGTATTTTATTAACATTTTAGATTAAGATAATAACATTTACAGGAAACAGAATGGGTAACACAAATTTAAATTTCTTAATCTTGGATGCATAGTTATATCCTGTTTATAAAATTTCACTCCTATATAATAATTCTCTAACGTGTCTTTCTAACTAGGTTGTTCCTCTTGAGCCACCAAAGCTTATCGAGGATATAGAAGACTGAGACTTAGTACACTCATAGCATTAAAAATTTGACGTAGGCAGAATTTGACTTGCCCTACAGGTCAAATTCTTTTTCTCTTTATTTCTTACATAATTCCTTAAATTAATTTTAATCGCACACAAAAAACACATATAAGTATTTGTAATTACACTGAACGCGCAGTTTTTAGTTTTTATTTGGCAACCAGACGTATTTTAAAGGCGATGTTGCATAAATCCGACTAAAATAAAACATCTCGAGAACGGTTTGTTCTACAATTAAGCTTAATCTTCTTATTTACGTCTTTAAAAAAATAATATAAAACAAACATTTCATTGATGCATTTCATTATATGCAGTTTTTGTTTACTTACAAAACATTGTAATGTATGGGGGGAAATCTCGTGTTTTTGATGAATCTACACGTTATAAGCACTCTAGAAACCGAAAAATAGATAATTTAGCTTGAAGTCTGTGTTTATGTGTCTGTCTGCATGTCTACCTGTCTCTATGTCTGTTGTCCGTGCAATGTATATGCATCCACTGTATGTGAAAAAATAATTGAACAAATTTCACTAAATTTTGCAGATAACGCAATTGTGGGATACCCGGGGGGTGAATGGATTTTGATACGATTTGGATGAACATAACCTCTTTGACCCTCAAAAGTGATATATATCCAATCTAGCTAAAAACTCATTGATTAAAGGTTACAACATTTAGTAAATAAGTCACTTGTATTTATTCTGGTGCTGATTTGATTTTTGTATATTTCGGGAGAAAAGAAAATACCCTTTTCGAGACATGGCCCAAAAGATTCGAGAAACTCTTAAATAAAATACTACACAAACTCAAATGTATCGATTAAATGCAAGTTTAATATGTAACTTTTGACGTATAAGGTCCACCCCATGACACTAGGACTAACCTTGCTCGAAGTATTTTAATTTTTTTCGCACTTTTGCCACGTTGCCGATTTTGAAATAAATCCAATTGCAAAACGAAAAAGAAAAGGAAAGGAAACGGAGAAAGCACTGCAGTTTCAAATAATTATACGCGTTATTTCAAATTATTATTAATTTAGTTTTTAGGCAATTAAACTCAATTTAATGAATGGAGAATGCTAAAATAAATTTGATTCTGTAGTTACAGTAATGTACTCTGCATGTCAGAGTTTTTTATTTTAGATTTTGAAATATTTGTTTGTTGGCGCTATTTCACAAACAAAGCCGATACTTTTTTGTCCGAATCATACTGAAATCTAAACACCACCAGGAAATAGTTCAAAATGAAAATCGTTGAATTAGGATCAAAGATACAAAATTGGAGGACTAGTTGAAGTAAATAAAAGTTAAGAACAGGGTGACACGAGTAACATTGGTATGAAAACAAAGTTGACGCAGAACCAAGTAATTAGGGAGTATCAAAGGTTCCAAATTTTAAGGAATGCAATGACCAATGAATGGGTAAGATCAAAATTGTAATTTTAATGTTTTCTTGGCAAAACATTTTCCATAGCTCAAAATTAAGACCGCTGAGTGGGTCAAGGAGCAACAAATACTGAAATTCTAGAATGGGACACTAAATTAAAATTAAAATCATCACTATTTGTTATAGTATATATCAAATAGGGATGATTTTAAAGAAGACCTATAAAAATATTGTAATCTTATATTTAAAAAATCAATATCTTTTCACTTTAAAATTTGCATTTTTATTTTTATTTCCATATCTGTAAGCAACATATGTCTGAATTTCAACTTACTAAAATTGCTTACTTATAACAGGAATGCAGAAATTGTGATCCTTTGCTTCCTATGTCATTCAACGGGGTTTTTAACTAGAAGAGAAAACTTTTAAATATAACTCTGTTTCTGCATTGATTTTAGAAGGCTTTTTAGAATTATTAAACGTCTATAAATGTTTTCGAACTTCTTAATGTTTCCTGTTACTTTTCGGATTGATAGCTTCAACAATAAAAGGAGACATATGCACATACTGACAAAAAATGGGTTTTTGTGCTTTAATTGTAAATCCAACGTAAGAATATAATAGTAGATTATTAAAAGGCGTTGCAAAATATATATTTAAGGTATGGTTCAGTCACACACTATGCTCTGATTCAATATTTTTTCTTTAAACTCTGAAATTATCAATCAGAAACTATTGATCTGAACTATGATGTATGTTGACATTGTTTTATCCTTCTTCTCCTTCCTCACTAACAATGAATACAATTCCAAATTTAAGTAAATGGATTTTATATTCTTTTATTTTATATAAATTATATATTATAAAAAAATAACATAAAAATATAATTTGTGTAAAAATATATACATGCGATACAATTATTTTCTATATCAGTGTTCTTCAATGGCTCCATGTCTTGTAAATGTCAGATAACATGGGAGGTTCCGGACGTATTACACCTGCAAAGCACGCGGCGCGAAATTTAGCAAGTTACGCGGTTAGCAAACAAGCTAACCCCATAGCAAACCAGCTAACCCCGTTAGTTAGCAAGCAAGCACGATCTTTAGCAAGTTAGGAGCATAGCGAGCAGGGGGCATAGCCCCCAAGTTTATTAATAAATGCATCACATTTGTAGAATTTCTTATGTTAAATAACATTATTTACTGTATACGTTAATCAAGTATATTTATATGGACTAATAATTTTATTATATGCTGATGTATTTTAAATTTTGCATGTATTCATCAATTTATAATAGAACTGATTTTTGCTGAATTTTTGATGGATTCCTTTTCACAAACCTCATTAAATTTTAATACATTGGTTCGATGCATATAAAACTCCTCTACAATAATTTTTCTTTTAGCATTTGAAACTAAGAAAGGCTTGAGTTTATATAATGTGGAAAGAAAAACTCATTCGTAAAGCTAAATCTACTATTCAATGGGGGAATAATTGATAATAGAACGTTTTCCATTTAATAAGACTTTTGAAACATTTATCTTCAAACATTTTGCTTTTTCATCATTTTACTTTCCATTTCCTCTCACTGTTAAATACCATTGGATTTTCCTTCATTCTAATGTATTGAAAATTAAAAGACTTCAGACGTCAAAGGTGTTAATGCTCCACCAAAAGGATGAATGTCTTCACTATTAAAACGTGTTCCACTATGTGGTTACGTCCGAATGCATCTATCTGCGTTCAACGTCGTTTTTTCAGTCGATTTATGCTCCCAAAATGTGTACTTTGCTTAAAAAAATAGTTTTTTCTGTCCAAGGGCAATAATAAATGAAATAATTGTAAAACATTTGTAAATCATTTTCAAAACATACTGGAGATTTGGAATAAAACTGTCTTATTGAATAATGTACAAAATGAATACGTTTCGCATTGCTATAAATCTAATGATAAGGCCAACTAAAGAAAGCGTACGTAAAAGGTATTTTCGTGTAAGATCATATCTTGGTGTCTACGGTTAGCTGTGATCAGTTCGCATAACATTTGGACACCGGGTATGACGTCAGAAAAGCGACCTGCACAACAACAATAAAACATCCATAAATAGACTAAAAGTCAATAATATACTTTTACATTTAGCATCCATCAAAAATTCCATTGAATACGTATCAAAGATACTGCAAGTTTTTCAGTACACTCTGGACAATTAGCCCAGACGCTTCAACTCTATACAATGAAAACGCTATAGTGGTATGTTTATATGGGGCTATGTATCTTTATATCCATATTCTGCGTTTTCCTCAGCGACATGTCGTTTTCAAAATACCTTAGTTCTGTTTAGAAATGTTTTACTATAGAATATCGACAGCGATTAAAATTTTTGAATCTTATATTCCTTATATTTTGCAAAGATCTACTAAGAATAGGGAAAATTATGTATCTCAGATCAATTTACACAAATAAAAATATATTAATTGTTTTTATAAATCTATTATTAAAAATTTAATCTGATTAAATATTGTTTTAATTAAATAGACAGTTGTTTAACTATTGCTTCTATTAACTAGGGAGTTGTTGAAATATTGTTTTCATTAACTAGTTTTAATTAACAATTAAAATCAAAACCAATCATTCAAAAAATTAAAAGTGCAGCATTCGAGTTTAAAAAAAAACAGAAACATTTCTTTTACACAGATAACACAAAATATATATACTATATCCAGGTGACATTCAGTGATGGTGCTGAGACAATAGTCATCAGCAGAAAAAAAATCGTTCATTTAGGAACCTGATATGAAATTGTGGGACGGTTTGAGCAATTTGGAGTAAAGGTTACGCCCAAAGTCTTACAACTAATGTTATATGAGTAGCATTGGTGTCAAGTGAAACTAGACTCTAAAGAAAGTAGGTACGGCGTTTTAAAAGAACAATAACAATTTTATGGAAATCGAGGGCCAATAAAGACGCTATATAAATATTTTAATTAAGATTTTTTTACAAAGAAAATTTTCGTAGCTCAAAAACGAAAACCACTGGGTGGGTCATGTTACACGTCAAAATGAAATCTGAGAATAATACATTAAAATGAAATTAAAATCTTTTCAAGTATTGATCAGTTTGAGTGATTTTTTTCGGAGAATGCATATAATAATCTTACAATCTTTTATGTAAGAAATCGATGTCTTTTAAATTTACCAATATATATTTTTACATTTTTATTTCCACATCTGTAGGCAACACATGTCTGGGTTTTAATGTGTTATAATTGCTCCGTTATACGAGGAATTTGGACCTTTGTTCCTAATGACGTTCACCGGATTTAATTGCAAGTTTTAAATATATATATAAAAAAAAATTGGCCTTATCCAAGTATTTTTGGGTCTCTAGCTTTAGTTTTGAAAATCTGATGCAAGCAGCACATGATGCTCTCTACAAATTCAAATTCATTTCCCTATCTTTTACTTTTCTTATATACATAGTATAATGTATAAGGAAAATATTGGGACGTGATCGGAAATTCGAATTCGAGTTTTCAACGTGATATCACGTTTCAAGTTGGGACAGCACGTTAATCATTTCCTAAATAAATTTTCATTATAATACGATTGACACAAATATTAGAACGCTAGCATGAACTGTTCTCGAGTTATTACCCATTTTTCCAATAAATTTATAAAAAAAAATGACAAAAATTAATAAAAAATTAAATATTGCAAAACGTGTTCAGTTTTCATATGTAATATTATGCGAAACATTTGTTAACATCCTTCTCGTGGCTCTAACACGTTTCATTCCGGAGGGAAAAGACTTCGGATACTAGCTACTTTCGTTCTATGCATAGTATAATGAATGCATAAGGAACGTATTGTGACGGGATCGAAACTTCGAATTCGAATTCCAGCACGTTTCAAGTATCCCTGAACACGAATCATGGTATTAAGATCTCGTCTGTGTGTGTATGTGTCTTAGCCTGCCCGTGAGTCTGTGGAGATGATATCTTAAGAACGAATGGAGAGATTCAAAAGGAACGTGGTATAAAATTTACCATCTATAAACACTGGAACTCTCTCTTTTTCAACGCAATCAAATGTTCAGAACACCCTTAAAATTTCGAATAAAATTTTAAAAAAATCATCAAAAAATCAAAATATTTTATAAAGTTATGTAAATAGTCATTTCTGATGTAGTAATTTATTGTAAAATGATTGATATATAAATAAAATATAAAAACTGGTATCAACCGTTCTATTAGATATCGCGCATTTTCCAAATAAATTCATCAATGAATCACATAAAATTAATAAAAAAAAAATTAACTATTGCAAAATATGTTCACATGTCATGTGTAATATGCGATAAATTTGTGAACATCATTCTCGTGGATCCAGCACGTTTCATTCACTTCGGGTACATGTTTATATTTGGACGCCAATAGCCATTATCCTACTATAAGATTAACCTATTTCTCCTCTATACCTCTTTCCGAAATTTTATCGACAAATTTGGCGACTTTTTACAATGTTGCTAAATTGATGAACATGTCGCCAATTTTGTAAAAATAACAATAAATCAATGAAAATGACGACTAATTGTTGGAAATTTAATTATATTGGAAGGTACATAAGAATTGACTAAAAGAATAAACCATTTCTCAGTCCTTTAATGCATCTGTCCATCCATCTGTAATGCTTGACGACAATTTTACAGGATCGCGACATTTTTAAATGTTGTCAAAACGAGGAAAGTGTTGTCGAATTGTTAAAAATGTCGCTAAATAGATAAAAAAATGACGCAATATGAGAGGTAATGATTTGCAAATTTTTAATTCCATCGTATGACGAGCATGCCTATAAGAAATTCTTCCTAATTTTTTTTAATAAATATTATGAATTTTAATTATAAAATTCCAAATTTACCTAAAGGGACTTTATGCACTTTCATTTTATATATTTGTTTCATAATAAAGTAATAACAAATTTATAATTTTAGTAAAATTTTATACAAAAGATACAATTAATATATATAACAGTTTTCTCCTACCTGCGGCCAGGAACTCTACATTGTGCGTACTTTTAAGAATATTTTCTTTAAAAAAAAAAAAAAACTTTTTTTTATATTCCTATTATATTCTAAATTTTACAAAGAAATATATTTTAAACCAGTTTTACTGCGGTTAAGAATTCCATGTAACAGGAAGTTACATTGTAAAATGCAAACATGGAAATAATGTAAAACGGAACAAAGTGTAAAATGGAAATTCTCCAAATCATCTGACTTCACACCACCGTATTCATTGCGGTAGTTAATGTAGTGAAATAGGTAAAACTGTATTTTGATTTAACAAAATTGCATATTTTATTACCTAGGACTAGAGAAAATGTATTAAGTAATTAATTGATATACTAATCGGACCAAGGGTGGAATAAGATTTAAATTTCTGGGATAAAATGTGTCATACTAACATCCCATTTTGTGAAAATATTTAATACTTCAGGAACATGACTTCATTTTATTAGGCCCAGACCGTCCAACCTAACTAAACGCGTAAGTCATCTGTTTAGATGGCCGGAGAGCACCACCTAATTTAAACCGGAACCCAGTGTGACCGGCATCCACAGAGACGTACCCTCATTCCTCTCGTAAAGTCTTTAGGATGCACATATTCAACGTACTCCGCATGAACACGGAAACAGTTTGGGCTGAGGCGAGATTCAATCTCGGGTCGTCCGAGTGCAATCCTCGCACGTTAACCACTGTGCTGTCTCTCCCCTAGGCACGTAACTTGTGAATAGTTTTGAGCTGAGGAATCACATTCAACACTGCATAAAAATCCTTAGCATCACCCCTTTTCAGACACGATTAGTAACCCTTTACAGACAAGGATAATAATGGGACAGATAAAGTTCAAAATATTCAGTTATTCGGGAGATAATATGTATTTCTGGCATCTGTTATGAAAGAAAATTCAAAACAGCAGAAGGCGCACTTTCGATATTCCTGGTATTTTATAATGCACATTTTATCATACATTCAGTCTATTTCAAAATTTAACACATCAGTTCGCCTTCGAAGAAAAATCGTGATAAAATACGTGTTAATTTACATAGAGTGCTTAAATCTTTGTACAGAAAAATTCAGCAATTCTAATAAATAAAAGTAACTACGAATATTATGGAGGAAAGGTTATGTAACGGTTCTAGCTCCAGTTCTTTGCATATGCAAACGCCGATTCTAGATGAAAATACTCTTTTAATACCTCTTACTTCAGAAAAAACATGTGTTTTTAAATCAGCTAGGACCTAAGAATGTTCATAATTTTTGCTCTTCATTTGAGAACTCACTGATATTTGAGAATGAGCAATAATAATTGATAAAGGTGCTGATAAGATTTTGAAATTCTCTTCATCTTATGCAACATACTTGGGTCAAAATTGCACATTTGTCATCTATCTCACATAAAAAGCCATTTTATGATCGCGCCCCCATCAGTAGTTCGTCATGGCTTAATCCGTAGAAGTGTATTATACTGGACATACACTGCTTTCTAGGGCCTGTAGCTCAACTTTCGAGGAAGCTAAATACTTATTTAATTTTCCTCTGTATAGTCATCTCAAAGCTGAGAAAAAATTACGATTGTTGCGATAGCACGCGAAACAAAATAACTTTAAAATGCTACATTTTACTATTGTTTGTGAAGTCTTTTCTTCTTCACTGTTTACAAACGTAATTACTGAAATTCGTCCGTACAACCTTCAATACTGCATCAATTGTTATGAACGATGGCCCATTTTGTGAGTTCTAGTAGAAGACTCATACTTATTACTTGAATCTAAAGTTACGCCTGATTTAGAATTTCAAAAATAGACAAACATACATATATTGTGCTCGTTGGTAAAGTACAGTTTGCAATACCCTATATTTTCTTTCATAGTCATGTTGCTATATAATTTCGTTTCTGGTGCATTGCAAACAAAATTAAAAGGTCGTAAATAATTAAACAATTTATGAATATATCTTCAGAAAATATTTATCAACGATAGATTCAGGTTATATCCTCAGGAACTTTGGATCAGATTTGTGCATACAGATAAAAGTCAAGAGTTAAAACTTTATATAAATAAAACGCCAATATCGTATGAGATAATAATTCTGATGTAGCTGGAAAAAAATAAATAACCTTGCAGTGAATATACATTTCTTTTGCTAAGGGCCTAATGTATTTATATAAACTGTTAATTTTACCTCCATATATTCTATAATATGTCCTACAACTTTGAAAATATAATAATTAATTATATTCATAATTAGGCTACACTTAATTTAAAATAATCAGAAATACATATACTAAATACTACAAATTTATGTTTGTGTTTACTAACACTAGCGATACCTAGATATAATTCTCAAATTATTATGGCAAATTATTATGGTGTTTCATCCATAGGAGTTTAAGCTCCTTCTTTCTAACTCCATGCATTTGTGCTTTAAGAGCTAATTTAGTCTCAAACGAGGTTTCCGAAATTTTACTAAGAAATGCAAACAATATATATATATATATATATATATATATATATATAAGAATGAAAGTAGAAAAGAACGGGAGTGACCATATGAATTACATAAGAATGGTAGGGGTGGATTGCGACACCCCTTTCCCGCTTAAAGCAGCTTTTACTACCCGGGTAACGCTCACGGAACCAACATAATTCCATGGTCAGCCTCCCAAATGTGCGAAAATAAAAGCACCAGAACAGACTCAGGAACAAAGAAGTTAACGAATCCATGAAGGGAAAACATCCGCTAGTCCAACCCGATGGAACGTCTCTTTATATAAGTAAAGTTGCTCATGCGCAGAGAAATATCAGGATAATAGTTTCGCAGCCATGAATATTAAATCTCTATATCAACAATCAAATTACAAATTTTCTTTAAAAAACGCTTTGTAATAATGTTGTACAAAATTGACTGGATAATTTCTTTTTATAGCTTCATCTGCAAATTTTGTACATTTGCAAATGCAGTCTTTCCTAAAAGTATTAGAATTTTGGTTTCTTCTAAAATGTCCAATTATTATATTTCTGAAGACATACTTTGCAAGGTTTGAGTTCCAATCGATTATATGATTTACCTTGATCCTGTATGAATCTCTTTTGTCGTGTAACTCTGTGTATATTCCATATTTCTTGTGTTTTTTGATAGCTAAATCCAAGAATTTTACCGATCCGTCCTCACACGCTGGATTTTCAATAAGGTCCAATTCGCTTGGGTAGAATGAAAAGTCAAAACATGGGGTGTTTTCAAAGCCCCCAATTATCACATCATCGACATAACGGAAGTAGGGCATTTCCGATAGGATATGAGTGCCTCTTTCGTATTTAGATAGATATATATCTGCTAGTATTGACGAGCAACTCCCTCCCATAGGTATGCCCTTGATTTGTTTGTAAAAATTGCTTCCGTCGTGTAGTATGTTTTCTTTCAATACCAATTCCACCAAGTCCATGTATCTTCTATAAGTTATAAATTTCTTTAGATCGTATTCTTCATGTAGATCTTTCAGAATCAATTGTAAATTATCCAAATCAATATTGTTAAAAAGATCACGGAAGTCGTAACTCCTAAAGTTGATATCGTTATGACAAAACTTTAGTCGGTTTATCAGTTCCTGTCCGTTTTTTATCATAATAGAGTTATGTCTTTTGATATCCTGCATAACTATTATGAGTAAATCCAAAAGTTTTTTGTTTGCTATTTCCAAATATGAACCACATCCCACCGTCACAGTTCGAAACTTGACAGGTGTTTTGTGTAATTTGGGGATCAGGACCAAATATGGATATTTTATTGTTTTAATATCAATTCCTATTCTTTTGTAAAGTGCCTCTATTCTTTTTGTCAGTATCAATGCGTTACTGGGTATTAAAGCATACATTTCACTGTCCCTGTAACTTTGGTTTAGTGTATCCACGTAGAACTTTTTACAAGTGAAGGCATAATTTGATACAATTTTATCGGTATATGTTAATACATATTCTTCTTTAATTTGCCCGAACGAGGATGGGACTCCAATGTCTCTATTGCTCTTGCAGTGCTGCGGGTAGTAGTGACAAAACTCTTTGTAAAATTTATATTTCCACTCATTAAATGCTTGTACTGGTAAACTATGTTTTACCGCCAATCTATAAATGAAGATGTCGAGATCTTTATAAAATTCTTCGTATACATTTTTAAATTCTTGTATACGGTACTTTGTACCGAGTTGAAGAAGGTTTTTAAGTCTTTTGTCTTTGATAAAATCTAGATTTCCGGATATTATATGCTTATGATGAGTGTCACTATGAATATTCTCATGACAATTACAAGAATCTACATTATTTGATGCAACATCTTGACAAATTTTGTTATAATTGAAAAATTTCCTTCCGTTGGTTTTGACGAATCTATAAGTGATCATGATTTTTATATTGGACAAAGGAAGATATACGTTAATATGATTTAAAATAGAATGGAATGGAATGTTCTCATACAGTTTGTTCTTGAAAGTTGTAATAAAAAATTCTTTAGATTGTTTTATAATTTCACTTTTTGTAAGTGTTAAATTAAAAATTCTGGCTCTGAGTTTGATTAAATCCAATAGGATATCAATATTAGTACTTGCTTCTTCATTTTGGCAATTGCTTTCTTTTAAGTTGAAATGTATTATGTAATTCCATATTTTCTGTAGATATTTAAGCTTGATACTATAGGCCAAGTTCTTAATCCATCCAATTTTCATCGTGTTTTCAGTTTTTAAAAATTTCAATATTTTTTCTTCTGTTTTAATATAATTATTGTGTTGTTTTTTACTTCCTCTTTGCCATCGATGGGATTTTTTATTTATAAGATTTTCAGATAGAGGGTATGTAGAACTATTTCTGCATCTTTCTTTATTACAGTTTTCGTTAAATATTAATGTATTAAGGCCATATGGTTAAGCCGTATTGAATTGTTTAATATGGTTGCTCTCCCACCATAATCTTTCCGATTTATTTGGTATTATATCAATTATAGTTACCATGATGTTGGTGAACCCATGGGCTTTAAAATGTCTCAGTTCCAAATTAGCAGTGGGCATTTCCTGTTGTACCTTTCCTACCTGGCTTCGGTGCAGATTTATTCGAATGTTTAAAGGATTCTGCGTTTGGCCTATATATTTAGCTTGACATTTTAAACATTCAATACAATAAACCACATTATAGCTCTTGCAAAAAATTCTTCTACTTTCGTTGTCTGTAGAAATTTGTTGTGGATTAGCCACTGGACACAGTTTGCATCGTTTAGATTGGCATTTGCGAAATTTAATATTCTTCATATGCTGGTGGTGATAATTATGAAAGTTAAAAAAATCATTTGACCCATTTGGGATCTTGTCTGGATATAAATCAATATTTACATTTTTTATTTTTGTCACAATCTGATCATGGTCAACTGTTACAGATTTGAAATATCTTCTCATCGATATGCTTTACTATTAGAGACTAGGGTAACGGTATGTCGATAACACAAACACCCTACTATTGTGTCACCGGGCATATATTCGTATTTGAATATATTTGCCAGTCTCCAATATTATATACAGACTTCATTCATATTTCAAAAATCAACAGTTTTTTAACTCTTGTTGAGGAGTTGACAAATATTTACGCCTTATCTCCCTGTCTTCCGATTTCTCTGTGGATTTCACTTTGAAAATCTGACTAAATTCAATCCAATCCTCGCTGTACAATTGACCATCGCAAACTTTATGGCAAAGTTTTAACACTATTATATACTTTTTTTGTAATTTTGTAAAAACCATCATCTATAAGATTCGTTGATATTAGTAACCTGTGAAGAAACCTTGCAAAGTATGTCTTCAGAAATATAATAATTGGACATTTTAGAAGAAACCAAAATTATAATACTTTTAGGAAAGACTGCATTTGCAAATGTAAAAAATTTGCAGATGAAGCTATAAAAAGAAATTATCCAGTCAATTTTGTACAACATTATTACAAATCGTTTTTTAAAGAAAATTTGTAATTTGATTGTTGATATAGAGATTTAATATTCATGGCTGCGAAACTATTATCCTGATATTTCTCTGCGCATGAGCAACTTTACTTATATAAAGAGACGTTCCATCGGGTTGGACTAGCGGATGTTTTCCCTTCATGGATTCGTTAACTTCTTTGTTCCTGAGTCTGTTCTGGTGCTTTTATTTTCGCACATTTGGGAGGCTGACCATGGAATTATGTTGGTTCCGTGAGCGTTACCCGGGTAGTAAAAGCTGCTTTAAGCGGGAAAGGGGTGTCGCAATCCACCCCTACCATTCTTATGTAATTCATATGGTCACTCCCGTTCTTTTCTACTTTCATTCTTGTATTCTACTAGGGAATTTGAGCAGCACTTGCGCCTCCTCCTTTGTAGTGAATCGTTCTTTTAATTTCTGGCTTATTTGGGATCCTATTTTAGTCTCACTTTATCGTAATAGTATATATATATATACATATATATATATATATATATATATATATATATATATATAATATGAAAATACCGTGAAATATAATATTATAAAATCATCAGAAATCACACTTAAAAGGCGCAAAGCTGCACTAAAAAGAGGATTAAAAATATTTTCTAAATGAAAAGAGGTAAGGATGGAAGCAATATACCAAAAGATGGCCGGGAGGAGTTGTGACCCCCTCACCCCGGTTAAGCATGCTTTGCGTCACGACAACACTCCCGGAGAGCCGGTATATTGCAAAATAGAATACGAATGTATCAAATTTTAAAATGTAAAACAGACATCATACACAAACAAATATAAGATATAATTGTCGAGATCCAGCCTTATCAAATATCACCAACAGAAAATGTTTGAAATATATTTGAAATATGTTCATTAGTATAAATGAGCAAATAAATGCTCATTTATACTAGTGAACATATTTCAAACATATTTCAAACATATTTCAAATATAATTCAAACATATTTCAAACATTAACTGTTGGTGATTTTTGATAAGGCTGGATCTCGACAATTATATCTTATATTTGTTTGTGTATGATGTCTGTTTTACATCTTAAAATTTGATACATTCGTATTCTATTTTGCAATATACCGGCTCTCCGGGAGTGTTGTCACGACGCAAAGCATTCTTAACCGGGGTGAGGGGGTCACAACTCCCCCCGGCCATCTTTTGGTATATTGCTTCCATCCTTACCTCTTTTCATTTAGAATATATATATATATATATATATAAATATATATATATATATATATATATATATATATATATATATACATATATATATATATATATTAATCTAAAAATTATTAAGATTATTATTGTGTCGAGAAGGTTTTGAATTATCTTTTATACATTTAACAGTTCATCCACGTGTATTAAGATATATTTTGTGGGTGAATAAAGATAAATTTACAAGAACTAGCCTACTTATATAGGAGTGAAATTTAACAAAACTGAGGCTTAACACTTCGCACGCAATAAGATCTTATTCTCAATTTAGCAGTGAACTAAATAATTTGTTTCAAAGCATGAAATCGGGTGTTAATTACGAATTTTATCTGCTATATTTATTTAGTTTTTTTACCAAATATAATTTTATTTTTCCTTGTTATATGACGAAATATATAACCAGGACGGTTTTTTACCTTGTGCAAAACAGACAGACTCTGTGGGTTGCAATTACTCGAAGGTCCATTTACAATACTTCATCAATATTTTGCACGATTTTTTAAAATAGCTTTCGTTACATTTTACTGTCACGTCAAGTCTTAGCAAATATTTGTTTCAGAAAAACATCAAATAGCAATTTGAAATATTTTTAAATATTTTAGAACCCATATAATTCTATCAGAAATTAAATTTATTGAAACTACTGTTAATTATATTTAATTAAAAAAATAAGCGATATTTAGAAAATATAAAAAAATATTTAATTGAAGAAAACCGGACAACACGTGTCAATAGCTAAATTGCTCATGCCCATTTTCTTATTGTAGTTATATTGAAGTATTAGAATAGTTTTTATTTTCAATAAATAGGAAGTAAAGTCTATGTAAAAGTTTTTAAAGATTTTTCATTCCAAATCATTATTTAAACAAGTAAAGATGTAACTAGGGAAAATATGAAAAAAGCAATACTTTTCCTGTGTGAATTTCATATCGACACTAATTCTATCATATCAAGTCTAAATTTTCATTTTATTTCATTTATGGCTCGAAGGGTCATATTGGTCAATTTTATTTGATGGCGGTTATTTGGACAATTAGTCGATAGCCGTAAATAAATGAAAGTATTATGTTGCTCCACAGAGCAGGATATTGGTGAAAAGTTAAAATGAAACATTTTATTCGAACCTTTAATATGTTTCGATAATATTTTAATAATTTTAGTTATATAATAAATGTTTTCGTTTAATCTATACTGGTTACATGTAAATAAGTTGTCTTTCAAGAACGCTGCAAACAAATAAGTTCGTAGCTAATTAAAATAAGCACCGAATAAAGGACACCAGCTAATTGAAATAAACAGAAAAAGAAATGTCTTGGTGTCAATACGTAAGAACTTGGACATCTCATAGTAAAGCGCTTTTTTTTTTACGTGGATACGTGTTTTGACATGTTTGGCCCGCGAATTTCTGATTGACTCAAATATCGCCCATGGTATAAAAAGGCTGAAAGCCACTGATCTATATAATACTTCTTTGCTGTGTCTGTGTCTTTTCAGACCTGAAACTTGATTTAACCAAGAATAAACTCATTACACTCATTATCGACCACAAGACAGAAACTAACTTAACAGTAAATTTTATTCCTTCACCCATAGCATAAAATATAAAGGGGGAATTAATTATTTCCAACTGGTTCAGAAGCTATTGATGAACTAGAAGGATTATAGTTTGCCCATATATAATATCAATCACTGGACAGAATGTAATTGAAAACATTTTCGATTTAGACGACTATTTCAAAGTTAAACAAATTTAGTTAAACAAAGTTAAACAAAATAGTTTTAAACAAATAAAATTAAGGAGATTTATTTGCAAATTATTTTTAATACGAATGTTAGTTCCCTTTTATTTGACAGTATTAAGTGTGATAAATTATTAAATCTCTTCAAAAATATTTTGAATAAAATTATAAATTTTTATTTTATTTCGAAATATTCAGACTTTCATGACGTTCATGGCATCAGGACAAGTTATAAACTATTTTTTCATCATGTGCCCTCTACCATACAAGTAATCATGTTCGAATTTGTAACTGATAAGTGCTTATTACACTTAACAAACCCAGCTTTCTAGGTGTCAGTAGATTAACCTCCCAGAAAATTACGTACTTCATAATTTGTCATCAGTAAAGCCATCTCAAAGCTGAGAAAAACAAACCATAACAAATTTACAATTATTGAGGTTCTATGGGAGAATAAATTACTTTAAAATGGCATTTTTTACAACTTTGTTTCTCAGTATTGACTGCCTTAACTGCTGAACTTCTTCAGTACAGCCGCAAATATTGAACTTCTTCAGCCCGGGCTCATCTAATGAATCAGTTTTTATGAAATCTTGTTCATTTTGTGTGTTCTGGTGGGAGACGCAGACTTTTTATTTGAAACTAAAGATGCATACGAATTATAATTTCGAAAATGGAAAAACTTTAATACATTGTGCTCGGTGTTAAAGTACAGTTCTCAATACCTGCTATATTTCTTTACATAATCATGTTGATATATCATTTTGTTTTTGTTGCATCGAAAACAACTGAAAGGGCGCAAATATATAAACAATTAAAAAAAATATTTTGAATATATTTTTCTACTATAAATGTAGGTTATATCTTCAACGCTTTGGGAGAAGAATTGGACGTTAGGAGTCATTTTAGTCTCGAACCAGGTTTTCGTAATTTCATCCAGGATAGCAATCAATGCTCATCAACTCAAAAGGGCACTGAAAATTTTGCACGTATTAAGATTAATTTGTCAGTGACCTTATGATTTAATTTCATAACATGAGACATGCGAGGATTGTTATACATTGTTTTCAATACATTTTACTCTCACTTTTGGATGTAGAAAATATTCGTATGAGTAGAAAAGAATATAGCAATGTTTTGAGCTTTAAGCACATATTCAAAACTCTATTTTCTATTTGTGTTTTGAATATTTTGGTGTCCATATAATCCTCTTAGAAATTAAACACACTGAAAATATCGATAGTCATGTACAATTATAAAAATATGCGAAGGGTCATATGCCGATTTTATTTAATATCAGTTATTTGGACAATTATTCGAAACCTTAAATATCTATCGGTATTCTATTGCTCTACAGAGCATGACGTTGTTGAAAAAGTAAAATGAAATATTTTATTCGGATCGGTAATATGTGACGATAATATTATAATAATATGTATCATATAAATAATGTTTTCGTTTGTTATGGCAGCTCTGTCGATATGAGTCCTTTCATCAAGAACGCTGCACGTGCAACAAATAATGTGCGCAGCTAATTAAAATAAACCCAAAAACATATTATAGTAAAGATCAAATATATAAAAAAATACAAGACAGATCAATCATGCATAAGCATTGATTATGAAACTCTTTCCAACTGAAATGCGATTTCATTTAAAAATCTCTAAAGTGTGATACCTTCAGTGGTGATATCTTTTAAATTATCGCAGTACTACAGTAATTTATTAAACTTAAATATTTAAAACTGTATCGAAATATAAATCATCTGATTCGCTATGCAAAATCAATGAATATTTCATTCATGTAACTTGTATTCCAGACTCCAGAGTTAAATAATTTTGTGTGAAAAAATGTAGCAATTCTTATGTAACTCACCTTACAAGCGCTTGAGATATTTGCATTCTGCATAAGTTAAAATTAGGGTTCGTTGAAGAAATAATAAAAGTTTAGGGATCATTTAAAATCACAACTATTGTAATTGCGTAGGCACGGAATTTAGATACACAGATAATACACTGATACACAGATAATTTATATATGTGCGTGTGTGTATGTATTCAAAGTAGTGGAATCGTGCCGAAGATCGGAACTCGAATTTTCGAGGGATCTACACGTTTTGGGACTTCCAGAACACGAAAAAACTATTTTTAGGAAGACATCTGTGTGTATAAGTGTGTATCTGTGTGTGTTTCTGTGTGTGCATCTGTGTGTCTGTGAGGATATTGTATCTACTCTAACTGAAAAACTAATGGACCGAATTTAATACAATTTGGCAGGTAAGTTTTTTGTGGGAAACCCTGATGTTCATTTGATTATAGTACGATTCGTAATAAAAGGATCTGCCTTCTTTGCGAAATGGGCGGCAGAAATTGCCTTTATCCACTCTAGCTAAAAACTAATCGACCAAATTTAACACAATTTGGTGTAAAATATTTCAATAATCTACAAGTGATTTATATACTAAATTTAACAAAATTTGTTATATAAATCACTTGTAGGTTATTCTAGTACGATTCGGGAAAAAGGAACGGGCTGTTTTTGCGAAATGGCCTGCAAAAATCGTTAAATATAAAAATAAAAGGCTACGTGTGCTCAATTATATCAATTAAATTCCTATTTTATACTTGATTTTTAACAACAAGAAAAATAAGACTAACCCCATTACTCTAGGACTAGCCGTTCTTGAGTTATTTTAGTTTTTTTTAGTTATCGCTACGCCACCTTTGGCAAAAAGTCCATCTATCAAATGAGAACCAAATTTAAGTTTAATGTGCAAATTCAATGTCATTTAAAATACTTATGTCTGTTATTTTTTGCAGATAAACTCAAATTATTATTGAAGAAATAAAGAGCACGTGAATATGAGTCTGCAGTGAAAGACATGTGCTGTCCACATCAGAATTTTTAACAATATTACAACAATGATTTATGGAAGTGAACGAGGTTTATTTGCAGGCCATTTTGAAAAAAGTGTAGGATCTATATTCAAAGATCCACCGAATTGTTGTAGAATAAAATGTTCTACAAATTTAAGCTGTGTATCAAATTTTAACTCTCTAGGACGTAGGAAAGTGCATTAAAAACGCCACCAAATAAGTATATAATGAAGAGTTATATAAAATGTGAAAAAAAAAAAATGAAAATTTGTTATCTACCAACTTCATTTTAAAATGTGAAGCCTCTCTCATATACAAAACAATTAAACCCTTGGAAAGATATTTACTATATAATATACCTATTTTTTCTTTCTGCATTACATCGCAAAAGTTAGAATTTAATTGAATTCTTTCTTCTCCCTTTATTAAATAATTTTTAATTTAAAAACTACCTCACCAATTTTACTGAATTTTTTTTTATATATTTTATGGGATTATATGAATATTTTCTAAAAATTTCGAAGCAATGTGTGAGTTTTAAATGTGCTTAAAAAATGTTTGAAAAATTACGTTTCATAGGGTTCAATGTACTTCATTCTTTCAACCAGGGTTCAATAAAAAACTAATTGGGTGATATTATTTATTTATATTCCTATAGGTCCCACACACCGTCTGAAAAACATACTAAAAATTAATTTTGATAAAGTCATTTTTACGGCAGTTATCGTGCTAACGGACAGACAGACAGACAGACAGACAGAATGAACAAAGTCATAAGCACTTTTCAACTATGTTGTAAAGTGTTAATAACATACAGCTGTTTCGAGGATAAGTTAGATTGCATGTTCATCTTCACGTGGCTAAGCGTTTTTTTTTTCCTGTTTGCGAGAATAAGAGTTTTGACATGTTTGTCGCGCGAGCCTCTAACTAACTCAAATATCGCCCATGGTATAAAAATGGCTACAGGTTGCGGATCTATATAATAATTGTTTGATGTACCAGTGTCTTTTCAGGCCTGAAACATACGGTAACGCATAAGTTATAGAGGGGGAAGATAATAATTTTTTTCAGCTGGTCCAGAAACTCTTGATGACCAAGAAGAGTTATGTTTTGCACATATATAATATCAATCACCGGGCAGAATGTAATTGAACAACTTTTCTATTTTGACGACTATTTCTAAGTGCCATAGATTTTTAAGCAAATATAATTTAAGAGATTTATTTGAAACATATCTTTAATACGAAAGTTAATTCCTTTTTCTTTGATAGTATTAAGTGCGAGAACTTATAAAATTTCTTTTACAAGATTTTGAATGAAATTATAAATTTTAAATTTATTTCGAAATATTGAGACATTCATTGCGTTTATGGCATCAGACCAAGTTATAAACTATTCATTCATCATTTGTTCCGACAAACCATCACGTTTTACTAAATGATTTTTATACTCATTAAACTCTCTGTATTCACAATTTTTGTGATTTGAAACTGCGACCGTAGTTTAGAGAGGAGAAGAAAAGTATCATTCTGAAAGCAAATTTCTGCACTCAGGGGGAAAGTAAATAGATAACAGAACTTCATTTTTTTTACATTTCAAAATATTTTCGAAACATTTTTCTTCTGAGATGTTGCTTTTTCGTCTTCTTTCTTTCCCATCCCTATATGTTAAATATTAAATGATTTTCTTTTCACTCGAATGATTAAAAATCTGAAAACGCATAAAGGTGGTTAGAAGTGAAAGGTGAAAAGCATCTATATGCCACAATAGTGGATGAAATGTTTACAAAGATCAAACTCTTAGTCTTGAATTAAATATATATTTTTATGTCAAAAAATTCAAAGTATTGAATTAATATTTAAGATTAATATAATAACATTTACAAAAAACTGAAATTATATTGAAATGGGTAATATAAATGTGTTTATATATTAACAGGTCAAATTCGTTTTCAATTTATCTTAAATAATAAAAGGCAATGCCTGTGTGTCTGTGTGTCTATGTGTCTTATACACTATACGTTTCGCGACCACGCGTCGGAGAGCTACGAAATTTGGCAATCGGAGACCCGGGGGGGGAGGGAAGGGGACACGTGAAAACCGATTTTTAAAATTTTAATTATTTTTTTTGTTATTTAATGTTTTATGCGATTTCGACCGTTTTTTGCCATTTTTGCCCTTTTTTTCCCACGATCCCGACATCGTAGGAAAAAACAAATCACACCATCGGAAAGAACTGACAATTGCGAGTAAAAATATATCAATTTCAAATCTGAATTTCGATTTCTAATATTTTTTAAAGATTTTAAAACAAAAGTTATTTTTTGCTCAAGAAAAGTATTTTTGGTCTTTAAATTCTCGCATAGTAAAAAGTACTCATAATTTCGACTAATAATTTACATTTTTAGAAAGGTCAAACATCTGGCATTCTTACAAGACCAATCTGGTCAGGAAATATTCCGTATTGCCCCCAGGATCGGGATTTTAAAAGTTTCCGAATTTCAATTTCTCGGCGTGCCGCTCGGCGTGCCGCTTCTTAACCGGCGTTTCTCCCCCGCAGAAGGAGGGAAGGTGGTGGGTGGGGATGTCAAGGTGGAGGTGACGTCACGGTTCTGAATAGAGCTCCTCTACTCCATATAAATTATTATATTTATATTTTAAATGATGGAACGATATGGATTTTTTAAATGTATATTTTAACTTTTGGATATTTTAAATGATGGAACAATGAAACAATGGAATGAGGATGATGGAATTAAGCATATGATCATTTTAAATTGCAAATTAGCGCGCGGGAAGTTAGCGGTAGGCCCGGGTTCGATTCCCGCCACTGCCAAAACTGCCGCCGTGTTTATGTGGAATACGATCACGTTAAATATGTGGGTCCGTAAGTCCTTCCGAGAGGTTGGTGGTAGGGGAAGGAGGATACGGCCCCTGTGGATGCCTCCCCCACTGGGTTCCCGTCCAAATTGGGTGAATATATAGAAAGTTATGGAGATTGTCGCGGAGGGCGCGGCAGCCCAGTGGTTAGCGCGCGGGAATTGCACTCAATAGCCCGGGTTCGATTCCCGCCACTGCCAAAACTTACGCCACGTTCACGCAAAGTACGATCACGTTAAACATGAGGGTTCGTGAGTCCTTCCGAGAGGTTGATTGTAGGGGAAGGAGGGTACGGTCTAAATTGGGTGAATAAAAAGAAAGTTATGGAGATTGTCGCGGAGGGCGAAGTAGCCCAGTGGTTAGCGCGCGGGAATTGCACGCGGTAGGTCCGGGTTCGATTTCCGCCACTGACACGGAGTACGATTACGTTAAACATATGGGTCCGTATGTTTTTCCGAGAGGTTGGTGGTAGGGGAAGGAGGGTACGTTCCCTGTGGATGCCGCCCCCACTGGGTTCCGGTCTAAATTGGGTGGCACATCCTGGCCGTCCAACCAGTTACCTTACACCTTTCTTGTAGGTCGCGCCAACGAGTTTGCCACGGTTGGAATTTGCCACGATCAGCATTTTCAAGGGTTGGGAACAGGCTGGTCGCCAAAGGCGGCTAGTTTCTAATAAAAATTCCTTAAATTAAATTTATATACACACAAAAAACGCACATATATATATTTGGAATTACACTGAATGTGCAGTTTTAAGTTTTTATTTGGCATCAAGACGTGTTTCTAGAGGTGATGTTGCAGAAATTCGACTAAACTAAAATATTTCGAGAACGGTTTGTTCTAGAATTAAGGTTAATCTTATTATTTAAGTCTTTAAAAATTACATATAAAACAAGCATTTCATTGATGCATTTCGTCATGTGTAGTTTTTGTTTACCTACAATACATTGTAATGTATAGGGGAAAAATTCGAGTATTTGACGGATCTACACGTTCTAAGCACTCTAGAATCCGAAAAAAAAAATTAGTTTGAAGTCTGTGCTTGTGTGTCTGTCTGCCTGTCTACCTGTCTCCTTGTCTGTTGTCTGTGCAATGTATGTATCCACTGTATATGAAAAAATAATTGTCCAAATTTCAAATAATTTTGCAGATCACTCCCTTGTGGGATACCGCTGGTGCTGAATGGATTTTGATATGATTCGGATGAACAGAAACTGTTTGACTCTCAAAAATCATATATATCCAATCTAGATGAAAACTCATTGATTAAATTTTACAACATATTGTAAAAAAGTCACTTGTCTTTATTCTTGTGCTGATTTGATTTTTGTATATCTCGGGAGAAAAGAAAATGCCCTTTTTGAGAAATGGCCCTAAAGATTCGCGATATTCTTAAATAAAAGACTACACAAACTCAAATGTATCGATTAAAAGCAAGTTTATTATGTTACTCTTGACGTGAAAAAATAGGGTCCAAACCAAGACACTAGGATTAACCGTTCTTGAGGTATTTTAATTTTTTACGCACTTTTTCCACGTTGCCTATTTTGAAATAAATCCAATCGCAAAATGAAAAAGAAAAGAAGAGGAAAAGGAGAATGCAGTGCAGTTTCAAATAATTATATGCGTTATTTCAAATTATTATTCATTTTATTTTCAGCAATTAATCTCAATTTAATGGATTAAGAATGCTAAAATAAAATTGATTATGTAGGTAGAGTAATACACTCACCATGCCAGTTTTTTTTTTATTTTAGATTTTGAATATATTTGTTTGCGCCATTTCGAAAACAAAGCCAGTAACTTTTTTCTGAATTGTGCTGAAATCTAATCTCCACCAGGAAATATTTCAAAATAAAAATCGTTTAATTAGAATCCAAGATATAAAATTGGATGGATAATTAAAGTAAATAAAAGTTAAGCCCAGGGTGACACGAGTCACATTGGAATGAAAAAAAATTTGACGCAGAACCAAGTAATTAGGGAGTGTTAAAGGATCCAAATTTTAAGGCAGGACCAATGAATGTGTTAGATCAAAAATGTAATTTTAATGTTTTCTTGAAAAAAAAAAATTCCATAGCTCAAAAATTAAGACCGCTGGGTGGGTCAAAGAACAATTCAAAATGAAATTCTAGAAGAGGACAGACACTAAAGTAAAATTAAAATGTTCACTATATGTTAAAGTATTTGTGGAATGGGGAGGACTTTTCAAAGAATGCCTATAAAAATATTGAAATCTTACTTTTAAAAAATCAATGTCTTTTCACATTAAAACTTGCATTTTTATATTTTTATTTCCATATCTGTAAACAACATATGTCTGGGTTTCAACGTACTAAAACTGCTTAATTATAAGAGAAATGCAGAAATTGCGACCCTTTGCTTCCCATATCATTCAGCGGGTGATTGCAACTAGAAGCGAATACTTTTATATATAGTTTCAGTATTGATTTTAGAAGGCTTTTAGAATTATTTAAACACCTATTAAATTTTCGAATTTCCTTATGTTTCCTGTTACTTTTCGTACTGATAGCTACAACAACAAAAGGAGACATATACACATACTGACAAACATGGGTTTTCACTCGAACGTAAGAATATGATAGTAGATTATTAAACGTCTTTGCAAAATATTTATTTAAGGTATTTAAAGTATGGTTCAATTTCACACTATGCTTTGATTCAATATTTTTTTCTTTAAACTCCGAAATTATCGATCATAAAAATTTGATCTGAACTGTGATGTATTCAATATACAAAATTGGAGGGCTAGTTGAAGTAAATAACCAGTGACCAATGAATGGGTCAGATCAAAAATGTAGTTTTAATGTTTTCTTGGCAAAAAATTTTCCATAGCTCGTAATTGAAGACAAATGGATGGGTCGAGGAACAACTCAAACTGAAATTCTAGAATAGGACACTAAAGTAAAATTAATCATCACTATCTGTTAAAGTATTTTTCGTATAGGGATGACTTTTGAATGAAGACTTATAAAAATATCGCAATCTTATATTTAAAAATTCAATATATTTTCACTTCAAAATTTGCATTTTTATATTTTAATTTCCATATCAGTAAGCAAGAGATGTATGGGTTTCAACTTACTAAAATTGCTTACTTATAAGAGGAATGCAGAAATTGCGACTCTTTGAATTCTATGTTATTCCGCGGGAATTTTAACTAGAAGCGATAACTTTTAAATATAGCTCTGTTTCAGCATTGATTTTAGATGGCTTTTCAGAATTATTTAAACATCTATAAATGTTTTCGAATTTCTTAATATTTCCTGTTACGTTTCGGACAGATAGCTACACTAACAAAAGAAGACTGATAAGCATGGGTTTTCACACGTTAATATTAAATCCAGCTTAAGAATTTAATAGTAGATTTTTAAAAACCATTGCAAAGTATTTATTTAAGGTATGGTTCAATCACACTCTATGATCTGATTCAATATTTTTTTCTTTAAACTCCGATCTTTATTTAAATTATCCATCACAAACTATTGATCTGAACTATGATGTATGTTTACTATGTTTTATCCTTCTTCTCCTTCCTCACTAACGATGAATACAATTCCAAATTTAAATAAAGAGATCTTTTATTTTATATAAATTATATATCATAAAAATAATAACAAAACAATAATTTGTTTAAAAATTTTTACATGCGTTACAATTATTTTCTATATCAGTGTTCTTCAACGAACGTCCCAGAACCGGATTGTTTTTTTGGCTCAATAATTAACTTTTAGGAAAATTTTCCTTTGTAAAAAAGTTTTCTATATTTCAATTATATTTAAAATTTTACGAATATTATAGGGGATATTCTTTGGATAAATTATTTATTTTTATATTAGGATATCCATGCAATTGGAAGTTCCATTGTTGAATTTACAAAATTTTTGCACAAAATATAGTACGGGAATTCTTAAAATCTGCTGACGTCACACAACTGCATGTAACGCAGTGGTTAATGCAATAAAATATGCATGCAATAGTTTCAGTTTTTTTCTTATGCCAATGTCCATCTTAGGCTAAAATGTTCTTCTATTACCTTATATTTCAGAAAAAGTATATGTGTACACCCAGAAACAGATGTCTGGGATTCAACGTACTAAAATTGCTTAATTATAAGACGAATGCAGAAATTGCGACCCTTTGCCTCCTATGTCATTATTAGGGGATTTGAACTAGAAAAGATAAGTTTTAAATATAGCTCTGTTTCTGTATTGAGTTTAGAAGGTTTTTTAGAATTATTTAAACATCTATAAATGTTTTCCAATTTCTTAATGTTTCCTGTTACTTGTTACTTTTCGGAGTGATAGCTACAAAAACAAAAGTATGCATATGCATATACTGACAAACATGGGTTTTCACTCGTTAATAGTAAATCAAGCCTAAGAATCTGATAGTAGATTATTAAAAGCCATTGAAAAATATTTATTTATGGTATTTAAGGAATGGTCCAATTAAACACTATGCTCTAATTCAATATTTTTTTCTTTAAACTCCGAAATTATCAATCGCAAACTATTGATCTGAACTGTGTTGTATGTTTACGTTGTTTTAGCTTTCTTCTCCTTCCTCACTAACAATGAATATAAATCCAAATTTAAGTAAAGGGATTTTATATTCTTTTATTTTATGTAAATTATATTTAAAAAAATAATAAAAAAGTATAATTTGTGTAAAAATATATACCTACGATACAATTATTTTCTATATCCGTGTTCTTCAACCCACGGCTCTGAACCGGATTGTTTTTTCATCTCAATAATTAACTAATAATCAAGTTTTCTATATTTAAATTATATTTAAAGTTTTACAAAGATTATAGGGAATATTCTTTGTATAAATTATTAATTTTTATATCAGGATATTCATGTAATTGGAAGTTCCATCGTAGAATTTACAAAATTTTTGCACAAAATGTAATATGGGAAATCTTAAAGTCTTCTGACGTCACATGGCTGCATGCAACTCAGTGGTTAATGCAATAAAATAAACACGCAATATTTTCAGATTTTTCCCCCTATACAAATGTCCATCTTAGGCGAAAATGTTCTTCCATTACCTTATATTTCTGAAAAATTATATGTGTTTTCAAATCTAGAACCGAAAGACGTTCAAAATTGTTGTTGTCCATCAGACCAATATCTACTCTTTAAGAATGCGTAATAATAATTGAGAAATGTAGTGATACAATTTATAACAGTTGAAATTCTCAACATCTTATGCAATACCCTTGGGTCAAAATTGCACATTTAGCAGCTTTTCCAGTTAAAAAGCAATTTTAGGAATGAGTCAGAGTCTTCCTCCCACACCAAGTCGTCATGTTCGAATTCGTAGCTTATACGTGTATATTATATTTGGCAAACCCCCTTTTCTAGGGGTCAGTAGCTCACTCTTCAAGAAAGCTAAATACTTCATTGCTTTTCCTCAGTGAAGCCATCTCAAAGCTGAGAAAGACAGAATGTAACACATTTACATTTATTGAGATACTATGCAAGAAAAAAAATCTGATGTGGGCAACACATGATTCTCCTTATATAATGTAATGAATGTACTTTTATAGTAAAAAAAATAGGTTTTTCTTATAGTAGATACTAATATTTTTTTCAAGATATTGAATTTTCGACAATAAGTCGTCATTTTCATTGATTTAGCGTCATTTTTATCCATTTGGCGAGATTTTCGTTAATTTGGCAACATTTCAAAAAGTCGCTTAGTTGGCGACATCCCGCCAATTTCGTCGTCAAAATCTCGCCAAACGTTATGGACGAAGAAAAAAGTTTTTCTTACAGCAGATAAATGACTATTGACGTTCAAATACAAAGGTATTACTCAAATTATCTTTTTTCATGAATGGAACGAGCTAGATGCACGAGAATGATGCCACCCAATTAATCGCATGGTATTACATATGAAAAGTGAACATGTTTCTCAATAGGAAATATTTTTTTTTCTATTTTTATAACTTTTTGATAATATTTTTGAAAAATGTGCAATATCTCAAGAACGGTTCATGTTAGCGTTCAAAAATTTATGTCAATCGTTTTCTAATGAAAAATTACATATGAAATGTCTATTTGCGTAGCTTTATTAGGGGTTTTGACTTTTTGACGTGTTTTTCAAATTTTCATTCGAAAATTTAGGGGAGTTCTGAACATTGGATTCCGTATAAAAACAATAAGCCTCCAGTGTTTACGGATTGTGATTTTTGTACCAAATTTGGTTCGAATCGGTCCATTCGTTCGTCAGTTATTGTCTCCAAAGTCTCACTGACACACACACACACACACACACACACACACACACACACACACAGAGACATCACTTCAAGAATGTTTGATTCGTGATCAGGGATGCTTGAAACGTGCTCTCCCGTCGAAAACTCGAATTCGAATTTTCGACCCCGTCACAATATTTTCCTTATACATTATGTATATAAGGAAAGTAATAACTATAAGATGTCACTTTTTATAACTTTGTTTCTCAGTGTTGACAGACTTAACTGCTGAACTTCTTCTGTCCAGCCTCATCTACTGAATCAATTTTTATGAAAGCTTGCTCATTTTGTGTGTTCTGGTGGGAGACGCAATCTTATTTGAAACAAAAGAAGCATACGAATTATAATTTCAAAAATGGAAAAACATAAAGAAATTGGGCTCGGCGTTAAAGTACATTCTTCAATACCTGCTATATTTCTTTACATAAACATGCTGATATATCATTTTGTATTTGTTGCGTAGAAAACAACTGAAAGGGCGTAAGTGAATAAACAATTTACAAAGAAATACTTTGAATTTATTTTTCTACTATAATCTCAGGTTACATCTTCAACGCTTTGGAGAAGAACGGAAGAATTAGACGCTAAGAGTCATTTTAGTCTCGAATCAGGTTTTCGTAATTTCATCCAGGATTGCGAACAATGCATATACTCAAAATGGGTTGAAAATTTCGCACGTATTAAGAGCAATTTAGCAGTGATCGTGACATGTAGTTTTATAACATGAAATTGGAATGTTAAATACCAATTTTATATGTTATTTTTTTTTAGATTATTAACCGAACGTAATTTTATTTCTCCTGTTATTTCACTAACTATATAGCCAGCGCTGTTCTTTACCATAAGCAAAAGAGACAGACTCTATCGTTTTCAATTATTAAGAGGTAATTTCTTTTCCTTCAACAATTCTTGATTTTATGAAATAGCTTTCATTATATTTTACTGTCACATTTGCATGTAGCAAATATTCGGTTGAGTAGAAAAGATTATGGAATTTTTAAAATTTTAAGCAAATATGCAAATCTTTATTTTGAATCTGAATTTTGAATACTTTGGGACCCATTTAATCCTTCTAGAAATTAAAAAAAATGAAAATGTTGATATTTATGTACAATTATAAAAATAAGCGATATTTCGAAAATATCGACCAGATATAATTGCATAAAACCGGTCCAAAATTTATCAGTAGTTTATTTCCTCAAGACCATTTTCTTATTGCAGTTCTATTAGAGTATTGAAATATTTTTTTATTTTTATTAAATAGGAAGTATGCGAGTCTGTGTAAAAGTTTAATAAGATTTTTTCATTAAAAATGACCATTTCAGCTAGTGAGAATGTGACCAGGAAAAAATTAAAATGTTCAGAAACTTTTCGGTGTGCATTTCTTATTGACACTAATTAGGCCATATTAAGTCTAAATTTTTATTGTTTTTAATTTATGGCTCGAAGAGTCATAGGCAAGTTTTATTTAATACCAGTTATTTGGACAATTATTCATTAATTCTAAATAGCTAACAGTATTCAATTGCTCCACAGAGCATGACATTGTTGAAGAAAAAAATGAAATATTTTATTCGGACCATTAATATGTGTCGATAATATTATAATAATATACTTTATATAAAACATATTTTCGCATAGTGTACGTCTAATTCCTCGTAGTAGATTTTATCTCAAGAACGCTGCTCCAAATAAAAGACGCAGCTAATTGAAATAAATAGAAATAAGGCTCTGTCTCAATGCGTAAAAACGTAAGCATAGCATAGTTAAGCACAAATAAATAAAAATGCTTGTTACAATATAGTACAATACATGTTACATGTAATTGCATGTTTATCCTCGCGGAGATACACGTTTTGATTTTTTTTTACGAGGATACGAGGTTTTGCAAGTGTGGTCCGGGAACCTGTATCTGACTCCAATATCGCCTGGGGTTTATAAAAGGTTGAAGACCTCTGATCTACATAATTGTTCTATGTGCATGTTTCTTTTCAAACCTGAAAATTGCGGTAATCTTGAATACACTCTGTGTACATATTATCGACCATGGGACAGAAACTAACGAACACGGAGTTTTTATTCCTCCACCTATCGTAGAGAAAATAAAGATGATACTATAATTATTTCCAACTGATCCTATAACTCCTGATGACCTAGAAGGCGAAGACTTTGAACATTTGGAATATCAATCGCCGGCCAGAATCTAATTGAGCAAATTTCTAATTTCAAAGACTATTTCGAACGCTTAGTGCTGTAGATTGTTAACCAGAGTGCAGTTTAAGACATTTATTTGCATATTTTTACGATTAAGAATTATAGTTCCCTTTTTCTGACAGGATTTACGAGTTCTTATAAAAACTCTTAACGATATTTTGAATAAAACTATGAATTAGAATTTTTTTAGTCTATCATTAAATGTATGACATTTGACCAAGTAAAACACTATTTACTCATCATTTATTTTAACAAACATCATCACATTTTAGCAAATCAGCGTTACACTCATTAAACTCTCTCAATTAACGATTTTTGTGAATTGAAACTGCGACAGTAGCATATATAAGAGGAAAAAGTTTATTTCTTAAAGCAAATTTCGGCAGTCAAGTGGAAAAATTAATAGATAATAGAACTTTCCTTTTCTATACATTTAACAATACTTTCCAAAGATTTATCTTTCGAGATTTGGCGTTTTCATTCCCTTTCTTTCTGTTCTATCTCTCAGTTAAATGTAAAAGAATTTACTTTTTGCTTAATGATTCAAATTTCTGAAAACGTATAAAGGTGATCAGAAGTGGAAGGTGTAAAGACATTCATCCGCCACAAGAATGGATGAAATGTTTGTAAAGATCAAACGATCAGTCCTGTTTTTCTTAGAATATATATTTATGTCTTGGAATTATTGATATTGTACCAATATTTTAGATTTTAGGTTTTAGATAGTAACATTTACAGATAACTGAAATTAGAGTGAAATTCGTATTATAAATGTGAAAGTTTTTATCTTGGATTATATAGTTATTTCGTGTTTATTACATTTCACTCCTACATAATGATTTTCTATCGTGCCTTTCTGGCGAGGTCTTTCCTCCTGAGCCTCCAAAACTTATCGGTGATATATAGAAGGCTGAATTTTAGTACAAGCATAGCATTAAAAATCTGAAGTAGGCAGCACATGACTAGAGATCAAACATTCCTAGAGATCATATTGTCTTTATTATTATTTCTTGCAAATGAAGTTTAATTACAAAAAAACATGTATATGTATTTGAGATTAT